>PNEQ01072616.1:0-33093 GCA_003012365.1 Medauroidea extradentata
ACTCTGATAAAATATGTTTTGATTGGTATAACCTCCGCCATCTTGGATTTATACATTTATTTAATTAAGATACTGTATACAATATGACGTTAACTGTATTCGTTATAAGATGTGTTAAATTTTGTGCCTTGAGTTAGAGAAATATTTCCTTAAAATAATGTTTTTTATCCCTCGGGCTAAATTATTAAAACAATTTTTAATATTATTTCGTATAATTAAGTAAATTTTGATTTTTACTTGGGAAACTTATTTTAGTATTTGATTATGCATGTTAGCAACTGTGACATGTCAGGCTAGTGTTGGTTCATGTCTGGGATCTTAGTTGTATGAACTCACAAAAATAACGAAACATAAGTACCAAGTAATATCATTACAATAAAACTACTGTTTGTAGGTAAATTGTTTTAACTTGCCTGCTTAAATATTACAATTTTAAAACAGTAGCAATTAGAATTATTGAGAGATAATCTGAGTTAGTTGGTTAGTAGGTGGCAGTGATGATAAGTAGCGAAAATCCATGTTGGTATATTTTATATCATTCAGTAAAAATTCATATAAATTCCTCATATATAAAATACCGCTGTTCAACAAATTTAAAGTTTAATCACCTGAGATGTTCATAACAATATCTAAGCAAGTAAATAATTTTACACAAAATTTTAACGTTGCATTATGTTTTCTAATTTTTGAGTTTTTCATCATATTGCTTTCGCTGGCATTATTTTATGTTTGTTCTAAAACCCTAGGATACTCCTCCCCCTTCAGCTCATGAGGAAACATTTCTGTTATCAAAATATACACTACAGGAAAGTAGGCTGATTAGTTCTGTATAGATCTACTTGTTATATATATAGATGTGCCAGATTTTCCCATTAATTATTTAATTACTCATTTTCTTTCAAACGCATACGTTATCGTTTACTGTAGACTATTGATAGTCTGCGTTTACTTGGCTACATTTATTCTGCGCTGCCGTCTGTTGAAGATGCAGTGTGTGTTGCTGGCTACCGCGCTCCTTGTTATATACCCTACCTACGCGGAATGAAAGCTACCAAACTTCAACAGTAACGATCAGTGCCAGTTCAGCTGAAGCTTTTTATCTACTGCCAGATCTTTGCAGTCACACAATCACAGCTGCTGATAGCAAACAAACCTGTTTACTGTTTGAAACCCTCGAAGATAACACGCTGTCCTTGCGACGTACATAAAGTATATTGTCAACCAAACATACTCTAACATACTGTGAAATAAACAGTCAACAAAACACCACGCTTTCTGAACAATATACAAACCGTAATAACGGTGATCTTTTTGGTCCATATAAATATCAATGGTCAAGAAATCATATCTCGTAACTGCAAGAACTGTCAGCGCACTTGAAGACCTTCTAAAGAAGAAGAATGAAACAATATATTTTATTGTTTCATCATACTTAATTTTTGAATACGGGGTATATACACAATGTGTTTGTGACTTACGCTTCTATGTTAAAATCACTATGCAGCATAAATACCTATTCAAATTGCCTAACTGAAAAAAACATATTTATCAGAACATTAAAAGTGCTTAAACCTTTACCGCGAATTGTCTGTATACGTCACAGTTGGAAAGTGCCATGATGTTTTGTGAACTAACATGTCTTCCCATCTTCTGGCACATATATAACACTCTCCAAAAATCCAAGGTCTTACACACGAATTTTATCTGCTTATAGCGCAGCCAGTGGGAAACCATCTGACTCGTGATTGGTAACTTAGGCTAATAGGTGTGGAATACTTTACATACTACAATACTATTTTTTGAAGTTATGTCATCATTAGAACCACAAGTTTATGGCAAAAAAAGTTGCATCATTTAGTCTCAATGCCTTACGTGCACATCTGTTATTGGCAAAATTCCTTTACCTAGACACGCCCCTCGCTTGACTGCACCAACCAGAATGAGGTGTGAAACCACACGTCGGTGATTTGCCAGTTGAAATCTTAAGACAAGTTAGTGCTAAAACACTGAGATTAAAGCAGAGCTGCAGATGCGCACATACGAAATTGAAACCAAATGGTGCTAACCTCTTTTCACCGCAAAATCGTGCCTCAAGCCATCATCATATTTATACCATATTCCTTTAATTTGACTTGCTATCGTCAACTAAAGCCTGCCACGTTTGGCTGTATTATCTTCACTATGTTGTGTGAAGTCAAGTAGCTGTATTCGGTTATGTTGTTCTCGCTGTTGTCTACTTTTTATGCACACTTAACTCATCTTGTTTTATTACCTTACTGTTAGTATATTTATTTGTTTTGACTTTCCTCGATATTCCAACACTATTTTTTTTAGCCTAAATGAATGTTATACAATTTTTTTTGACAACGGCAATTACTGGCTCCTTATTTTTTGTATTTCTCTAGTTCATTTTTGTTGTGAGCTTTCAGAAATGGTGTATGTCCGAGAACAGGTTTCGGATTGTTATAAACACTCATTGCAAATATTGTTCAAATATCACTTACATTCAGTTGAGTTAAAAATAAACTTTTTATTTCTTTACTACAAAAAAAATGCCGCTGTAAGATGGTTTAGGATTTAGCGTTGTAGCACATTCTGTATTAGGAGCTATGGTTTTCAACGTTGTAGTATTGCACTGTTTCTGTACGCTTACATAAACAGAAAATGTTTTAATGTAATTCGGGGGTAGGTGTAATATCTGAGTAATTTTAAAGCCATAGTGTTTAAACAAATATTTCAAAAAATATTTATGTATGATACTATTTTCGATACACAATTGTGTAAGTCAGTAATAAGCTATCACTTTCTTTTAAAATGTTTAAAAAAATAACTAACGAAACTTAAAAAAAAACTGTATTTCGGGCACCTTTCCTCAGCTGGCATTTTCTTCCGAATTGCCTTATAAGTATTATTAGTTATGTGGCATGCCTGCAGCAACATTTATGCGACTTTGATCTATTTCGACATTGTAGTAACGTCCTGAGTGAATCTGTTTGCTGCAAAGAAGTCCTACCTGACCGTTGAACAGAACTACAGAATTGTTATACTTTCACCTGAAAAACTACTAAGCACATTTCCACTGCTCCGACCTACGAGGAAACTGCTTGCAGCACAATTTATTGCAATATAATATTTGAGAAGAAGTTCAATTTAAATTTCTGTACACGGGAGTTGGTTTCGTGATTGTTGTCACATTTTGTTAAACTAGTGCTTGCATTCTCTAAATCGATACAAAATCTTCTTGAAAACATTGACTCCTGCATTTGCTTGTCACTCTCACAACTGGTCCCTCACTGGAGCAGCAGCCAATGAACAACTAGCTGAGGACTGAGTGCACACAGGACTTTGTAGACCATCCGGCAAGTCGTTGAACCAACGACTTTCCCTGGGTTTCTAACAAGTCCTCAAATATTACCGGATACTATAAGGAAAAAGACATCCTTCCAACACCTGTGTATCTGTTTCGTATTCATAGTTGGTGTTATATTTGTAAGGCTCCTCCTGGAGTTCACTGAGCCAACAATATGCACTAAAAAGTACAGACCCGGTCATGGATAAAGCCACTGATGTTTGGTGATAGTAATTTAGTGTCAACTTGCTTGACTGTTTCATGTACACAACTGCTTCTCTGCTTCATGGATATTGGCAGCGTGTCTTTGTTCAGAGGCGTCACATATTTGACTGAGCCAATGACAGCAAGGTTACTGAGACATCACACGTCTGTGATTTGCAGGTACAACACCAAGACACTGAAAAATGTCCAATCAACGAGCATGAGTAAAAATGATGGTTAGAGACTGGATAAATTCACGAGTTCACTGCCCTGTACGCTATCTTCCAAGAATATTTGTGAAATCATGCAGACAGCAAGCTGTTTACTCGCTGACACAGTGAAATGAACTTGAATCCAGTTACAGTTTTATTATTGGATCAGCTACATCCAGGAAGAGTCGAGTAAGTCAACGGCCAGTTATGAACGTGAGGCCGACCTATAGTTGCTGAAACTCCAGCTTGCGCCTAAAAGAAAACGCGAAATTTTCAGGTCTATAATGATAGTTTTTCGCGGGAAAATTTTACTGTTTGCTGGATTTTGACACACCTTCAGCTTACCAGAAAATAACTGGCCTCAGTCTGTATTTGGAGCTGTTGCCCTATTTGACTGCGCCAATAAGAATCACGACATTGTAATATTTGATGCATGACAGCAGACAGCTACGTTGTGTCAGGAGTATATCACCCAATCATACATACGTATGGCGAGAAACTACAGTGTTTTCAAGGCTATGTTGGAACAAAGCAATATCGCTATATACAATCATCTCTAACCACAGATGTGGACATAATGCATTGAAACAGGTTAGTACAAAATTGTTTTCATCAAAAACCAGTGGTTTTACTCATGGACTAGCTCTGTTTCTGTAAGAAGGTAAGTTGCCCTTGTATACATATATACGGAGCCTAGCCAGGAGGTCAATGAACCTTGAATACTTCCATCACTAAAGACTGAGTGCAGTGAACATGCAATATTTTCTCAGTATTGTTACATAAGAATGTTGGCACTTTTAATCTGGTAGAGCACAGTTGTCTTCACTATGTGCTCGTATTCTATGGACTGACACAGCGCCAGGTAAAGAGAATATCACACTCGAGAGTCATCCCAGAGTCTCCACTGTGGCTGCGGTGATGTCCCACATGAGCAACGGCGGTCGACCTCAAGATGGTCAAGTGGCGATATTGGATGATGACCGCCATCCTGCCTCTCGCCGTGGAGGGCGTAAGTGGGACTCGCGGGATCACAATGGAGCCCACACCCCCTCCCTCATCTAGCTATGCTCTCGCGAAACTTGCCGGGTGGAAGTTACGACCTCTTATCCGCTCTTCCAATTTCACTTTCTGCACGTCGTCCCTACCCTCAGGACGCACGGTTTAATGACACTGTCCAATGTACACATTATTGCCAAATTGCGTGTCTGTATTTAGGAGGTATAATCCTCAGATCTAGAAGAACAAATAATACCACATAACATAGGTCCGAAAATGCATCATTTCTTGACTACAGTTCACAGCGTACAGCGCGTCGACTGTACCGAGTAACTGAAGAATGCCATTGCAACTATTATTGAATAATACATACCAGAGGAGTCGTATTTAACTGATCAGCAGGCATTGTCCGATATGGCATACCTAACATGATCCAGTCATGAGACCTAGACCTGTAGTACAGAAACAGTACGTTTTCGAACCTATGTTCATACATTTTATTGTTCCTCAAGATGTGAGAATGGTACCTCCAAAATATTGACATGCAACCAGCGGCGTACGGTGGTCTTGTTCCAAGGCATGTAATATTAGCTCCGACTACACACTTTGAACACGTGGACTCAATGTGCCTACCTGTCATATCCAATAAACATGTGTTGTGTAAACCGAGGAATATTATTGGAGTATATATATTCCTTCTCTCTTGTACGCTAATGGAAGAAGAGTGTGCCTGCTCTTACCAGTCTAATGGTCTCACAGACAACTCTCAGTGTTGAGTATAGTCACTGCTTATCACCGCATGCCTTGGAACAGTACCACGATACGCCACTGCATGCAACAACCTGTATATAGACAAGAACAATTCAGGGTAACTGACACATACGACTGTGCAGATACACTATACACAGCACATACTCCGAGCAAAGTGGCACAAGTACAGACTCGCATTCTGGAGGGCCCGGGATCGATTACCGACGACGGATGCCCTTATTTCAGTTTTCCGTTGTTTATCAACATTGCTCCAGGTGAATGATAGGGCGGTTACTCGAAAAAAGTCCATGGCCGTCTCCTCTCCCAGTTCCAGTCATTATGTAAAATTGTGTGTAACGGTTTATAATGATCTCGTTGTTGACGAGCCGAAACTCCACTTAGAATAAACCACTGCTCGTTGGACGCTTCCTGATACAGTGGTGTTCCGTGATTGGACCTGTCATTTTTCTTATTTATTATTGGTTGAGAATTCTATTAACAGATGCTAAATAAACTGTGGGCGAGTTATTTAAAGGTCCACGAGTTTGTCACGAAAATATTTTTGCATAATTTTTTTTCAATGTCTTACGTGCACATTGGCAGCTGTACTTCATGGTTATTGTCAGCGTGTCTCTAATTTGAATGCTCCAATCAGAATAAGGTTAATGGGACACCATACTTCTGTGATTTTGCAGTATAACCGCGATACAAGTGGGAGTTTAAACAACCATTCACTGACTTTGAAGCAGAACTGCTGGTGTGCACGTGATGTATTGTAATTAAATGATGCACACACTTTTCCTCACAATATCGTGGCTCTAATTATGAAAGTAACACATGTAGGAGAACTCAGTAAACTGGCCAGTACTGAACATTTGGCACTGTTGTTTTGTTCATATTGTTTACAACTTACGCCGATGTTTCAGAATATAGTTCTCATTCTGCTAATCTAACACCAATAAAAGCCATCTAACGTGTAATATAAACTTTTTTCATACGAAAACCTATGTTGCGTGAATTATTTGAATTACTCATTATCTAACAAAATAGTGCTGAGTTACCAACATTGCCAAATTATCAGTATTACCAAATTAAGCAAGTATCCCTTACAGGTATTTAATGTGTAACATGTCCCAAAAAACAATCCACGTAATTTTCATTTCTCTACATTGTAAAAAAATATTTGTAAGCTTACCATACAGTTAAAATTGTTGCTAAAAATTAATGGTAGAGTTTCTCTACATTTTAGTAAACAGTCAAATGTACCCTAGTGTTACCAGACTTGCACAGTAGCAATGTCTAACAGTTACTATATTACAATATGAAGTATGGTAAGAGTACCATACTGTGTATTGGTTATTAACATCCACGACAATTTAGGAACTTTTTCACACTGTGAATACATAAGAACATTTCGATGGCCCAGTTCAAAAGGAAAATAACTCCAAAAATTGAATTTTTGAGTTTGGCTCACCATCACACAGACAGAAGTGCACTCTTATTAGTTGAATGAAAAAACACGTACGTTCACATGTTTTAATAACATGGCACTTTATTCTGATTGCTAGTGAAGAGCTAGAAATTGTATTTCTTTAATCCTAAAGTGTAATAATTTTAGCAAAGGCAGACTATAAACATTTTAAACTCCTTAAATAGTTGCCTCTGTCATTTTGCTTCAAATCAACAGGTTTTTCGGCGAAACGGAAATATTTCTATATGCATTTTACTGAAACCTGGGAATTTTGAGTAGATTCCCTTATCAACTAGGCCATTGATTTATACAGAAATAATATATACAGTCCAAGCTCTGTATCTGAAGACATAGTAACGTGTTATTCTATAGAACCGTGTCTTTACGAACATCAAAAACATTCGATTTGCAATACAGACCAATACTTGTATTAGTTACCTTCTATAGCCAATAACATCAGTAATTCTGTTCTTCGTTACTGCAACGGTCTCAGTGATCACGTCGTTGGTAGGACCGGAAATTTTCCGAGAAAACATTTTTCCAACAACCTTACGTGCACATCTGCAGTTATACTTCATTGTTATTGGCAGTGTGTCTTTGCTCGGAGACGTCACATGTTTGACTGAGCCAATGAGAGAAAGGTTACTGCGGCACCGCACGTCTGTGATTTGCTGGTGGAACTCCTAGACACTGAGAGTTTTAACACTTTGAAGTAGACACACAGTCTTCTGTCATTTGAGACAAGCTAGAATTGATTTGCCTACTAGGCATATGTAGAGATAGGAATAATTCGCGTGTAGGCTAGCCTGCAAGATTATATGTGCCATCAAGCAGACAACCGCTGCACATTAGTTACTCGCTGACAAAGTGAAACTAAACTACTTGGCTTACATTTACTTTCTTCGTTATTGTTGGCTAAACGCTCCCAGGACGAGTCAAATAAAGCAAGAACCATTGTTTCAATTCTGGCTTGCGTCAAAAAGAAAACGCGAATTTGTCAGATCCTTAGGCATATGTATAGAAATACCAGTTCTGTCGGTCTCTGTGTTCCCATTCAACACCGTCTTATTGGTCCACACCACACAAGACACGACTACGGCACTGCATTACGTTCATATTGGCTACTCATAAACTGTTGTAAAGACGAGCTGACTGTAGCCCCACCAAAACGGTCGTACATATCGATACCCTCATGTGAAAACCTCGTTAAACCAAAATCTATTTTGTAACAGGAGAGGGAGTCTTTTGCTGGTTAAAATCCAACAATAAAGCCTCGTGAGCTCTAGTTTTTACTTTAATATCTTTTAAAAACATATCTGGAGATACATGTGAAAACCTCGTATCTCCAAAATAAGTTTTTTTACAGGAGAGAGAGTTTTTCGCTTGTTACAATCCAACGATGGATTTGCGAGAGTTCGGAATTTTGCTTTTAAAATTTTGAGAAACATAACTGGAGATGCGTGCTTTTCGCAGTTGATAAGGAATTTTTATCGGGGTAGAATGTAAAAATAAAACGAAAATCTAAAACAATGGAGTTACGAGGTTGTCTCATGAGGGTATCAATATGTAAGAGGATACAGAGCCCATCATGAGCCATAAGTTCACTTGTAACAACGAGACATGCACTAATTAATTATTCATTTATCTCGTTGTGAGTTTACACTTCAAGGCGAGGAAAAATATAAAAACCTTTGCTTCCCGATTGTCCGTAGTCATTGAAGTTTTAAATATCTCAACGAACCAAGTGAATATGTAGGTCGTAGTGACCTTACATAAGCTCGTGAAGCAAGCTGAGTTTGCACTCGTCGTCAAGGCTCGTAATTACTCGGCGGGCGGCTAAACAACGCCCACTAATTCAATTACCAGGATGTAGCGCAGTTAGCAGAGATTAGCGTGGCCGGCCGGAACTTGCATAACGTTCGTTGCCACTTCTCGCACCTCGATGACAGAATGGGGACACCTTAAGCACGCCGCCTGTCTCTGCACTAGAGGCTCGCAAGTGATGGAGCTATGAGGGAGACCTTGGAGCCCGTATCAAGTGCCACGTCGCCACAACGAGCTAAGCCACAGACTAGACAGTAATACAGACGTGAAATGACGTGGCGACTCATTTGATACGGGCGAACTTCGCCGCTCATTGGCTGGCCGAGTTTGTTGATGCCAGCCCCGTGTATGTTTGTATCCTGCGTGTTACTGCAGGTTTCCTATTGGCCTGGCTGCCGACTAGCAAGGCTGATTGGCGGTAGGCGTCTCCGCCATGTTGCTGGCCAGAGAAGCCATTTTGCTGGCGTGCGTGACTGAGTTCACCATCCTACCTGCTGTTTCACTTCTGTATTCCTGAAAATTCTGTGGCTAAGCACTGGACTAGCGTGCAAATTTTCCCGCCGATACATTTCATACTATGGGAACTAAAATAATTCTGTAAGAGTAAATTGTTCTCACAAAGTATCGTTTACAATACTAACACTATTTCATCAAAATATAAAACTATCATATTACCGCACTTGAACACCCTTAATGTGATGTCAATGTATTATTCGTACCTTTTATATTCAAACGTTCCTGTGAGTCCTATGTTCTACCACATCTTGAAAAATTGCACAAAAATTAATACGTAATAAAGTTTGTTACAATATTTATACTAACCCACGACGGCCGCGGGTGTCTATGTAGGCCACAGCAAGGGGAGTGGGGGAGAAAGCGTTTGCACTTCGCCCTCCTCCTTGTAAATTTATTTTTTTTTTTTCCTTTCAGTCATTTGTTACTTCAGAAGTGTTCTGATGAGAATATGGTTTGCCTTTTTGTATGAAACAACAATTCCCATCGTATATCTAATATATATAATTCTCGTGTCACAGTGTTTGTTTCCATACTCCTGCGAAACGGCTTAACCGATTTCAATGAAATTTTGTATATACATTCGGTAGGTCTGCGAATAGGTTTTATCTGTGTTCTACACTCCTAAGTGCTATTGTTTAGTAAATATTTTTAATTTATTTATGTGACAAAACAACGTTTGTTGGGGTAGCTAGACTTTATTATAAATTTATGAGTTCGCCCGTACGTATTTTGAGTACATACAATGTTTTTATTTACTGTGTATGCACGTATTGGTTTCTGCAGTTGTATTTACTGAAACGTTGCAATTGTGTTTCTTATGAATATAAAGGAAATTACATTGTTTTACCTTTTCCCTTTTCTCATTTCTAAGGCCCCCCCCCCCCCCCCCTTCAGGAATAATTTCTGGTGACGCCCATGCTTGTACACCGAGGGAAGTGACCAATAGTAGAACATTCGGGAGGTCACAGGTCACAGGTTCTATTCCCTATCCGGTTGTAACGATTTCCTCTTTCCATGTTCCTTAAGCTACTTCATGCGAATGCCAATAATTCAAGATGGTTTATTTTTACAAACCATGGTGACTTCTTTCACTGTTCCCTTTTTCTCTGACGATGTACCGTTGACGAAGCATTGGTCCTTATACTTACATATACATGTAGCTCGCTAGCAGCTTTTTTGAAATATTCTTTCGAAAATAGCTTCCATTTATAGCCTTCACTGAAAGAGAAATTTTGTTTCGGATATTGAATCAATTTATTTAAAGAGCGCATGTATCCACTGAAAAACGTTTGGTTCATATACAGCGTGGACCAGAATTAATGTGCCAAACTCCGGGACGGGATTGTTTGTGTAAAATAAACGGGGTTTACACTGACCAACACTTTCGTCTGGTGAATATTAAGGGAGCTACAGGTCTTTGAAATCAAAAGTTTAAATACACTTTTTTTAAGTCTAGAAAGTAAAAAAGATGAAGCCTCCAGAATCAGCTTAGAGCTCTAGGAATTGGAGCAAATGAATCTATGAAAATGTGGTTGACGAATCGTTCCCCTTCACTGCATACGTAGGGGTTACTCAACCTATTTGTGTAAGTAACTTTTAAATACTAAGAGGTAGTAAAATATTGTATACATATCATTGCTTATCGCGCAACTTAAAGGGGAAAGTACTTTTTGTGTTAATTCACTCCGATAAACCGTTTTCAAGAAAATGAGAATCAAAATACGAAGGAGCAGTGTAACCCCGCAGAGGTAGGCAATATAACGACTTTCTGAGACATTCTTGTTGCAGCATTGGCATCTTCATGCCCTTAGGAGACAAATTTGCAAGAATATTCAGGTATTTATTTTCGTGATTTCATCTTCCAGAAGCAAAAATCATTCTACATTTCGAAGAGTTCTATATATATCGATCAATTATATCAAACACATTTTAGGTATTTTTTCTTTTTTAGGGGTTGAATATATAAAAATCCTATAATCATATTGTTTTCAATTTTTGCGTGTTTTCTATTGAAGTGTAAACCACTATAAACCATGAAGTTCGCGTTAATAATTGAAAACACATTTCGCCCCCCTCAGGGGTGTCATTTAGGGGAGGGGGCAGGGGGGGGGGCAAAAGCCACCCTTTGGATTTAGTGCATTTTGTTATTTAAATAATACTAACATAAGCACATAAAACAGAACTTTTATTATTAAAATTTCTAATTTATGCATGCTAAATTAATAAAAAATACGCAACAAGGTCAGTGTCACCAAAAATACCTCCCCCTCCCCAAGAAAAGCATGAAATGACGCCCCTGACCACTCTTCACGACTTTCCGCTCTTTTAGGTGCCGAATATCGAAAAATTACGAAACTGTATTTCAGGTATTTAATGCAGCCGCCTTCCTCACGCTTCAAATGCGTTACAATGTATTCGTAAACAGGTTTTTTCTAATAAACTATTCCAAAAATTCCACGTGTGCCCGTTGCGCCAACGAACGAAATGAAAACAAACTTCAGACAAGGTCGGAATCTCATCTCTAAGAAACTATGCTAATTAAAACACTGTTTCTAAGCCCTCCAACATGACTAAAAACGGCCTTTCCAGACTTCCGTACTTCAAAATGTACTAACCAGATAAACGTGAAACTAAGATTGCGACCTGCACTGAACTTAGTTGCAGACTTTCCACCAATAAAATTATATGTTCACCGCTTAGTGTCCCATAGTAAAAACTTTTCGGCCGGAAGCTTGCACGCTAGTTCAGCGCTTGGCTCGTTGAGGCGACGCGGCATTTGTTGCGCGCTACAAGGTCGACCTTACTGCTCCGTCACTTTTGAGCCTCTCACGCGAGGGTAGGCGGCGCTCTTAAGTAAGCATCATTCTTAAGCAAAATCATGTACAGAAAAATTCAACGGTGATGATAATTAATCGAAATATTCTTCTTTTTTATATTTTTTGGGTCGAATATTAAAAATAATAAAATAAGCAATTGTTTGGTATTTTTGTAAGCTTCATCCTGAAACAAAGAACACTTAGTCTGGTTCGATAGGTATGGAGGAATAATCTGAAAACACATTCAGCGTCTTTCTACTCTCTCAAGGCTGAAATTTCAAAATCACATTTTGGACGTTTGTATGAGTGTGCAATTGAAGTGAAAATAGCGAGTTATTATCGACGATTCAAGAAATAACATCTCTATACCATTTCACCTACCAGGAGTTGAAATCCAGTAAATCCTAAAAGTACCTTTCGGGTATTTATGTAATCATCCTTTTGAAGCAAAACACATCCGCTTCATATCTCTAACGGCTCGACAGATAGCGAAGATTAGTTGAAAACATATTCCACCATAGAGGAAGAATTTCGAAAAATTCTGAAATCGTTCGTACATTTATATGAGCGTCTTTGAAATGGAAATCATTTCATTATGAAAAAGCTCATCTTAATAATTGCCTACGCCTTGAGGCGAACCCATCCTAAAAACTTTCACTTTTCTAGGTCAAGCGGTGCGATCTGTACTTTGAAATGTCAGTCAGTCAGTCAGTCTTCACGTTCATACATGCAGACTATGGTTTAACAAATTAGTAATCATAACTTTTCCTTACTGCAAGAAGTTTCCGAAATACTGCAGTAAATGATATTTTCCCGCAGACTTTAGAAGCGTTTGCAACTTTTATATTTGACCCAGACCATGAGTAGCCTGTCTCAATATTTAAATTCCGCCTTAATTAATAAGCTATAATTAGTCGGTATGTTTTAAACACCTGTCGTAAATTTACAGGGACATTTAGGTTTATTTATAAACAAGGTACTTCAAATCAGTATCTTGTAATTTTTGCAGCATTTTTTAAAGAGTAAATTAAAGGATTCGGGAAACAAATTTAATGTTTTTGCAAAAATGAAAAAAAAAAATTAATTTGTAGAATGAGACAGAGTACTGATTTTTTTTTTTTTTTTTTTTTGCTTTGAACATATAGCTTGTTAATACTTACTCTATTATTTTTAATTTAAAGATTTGCAACTGGTTTTCTTTAGTACTTAGCTCATTATTGTTTTTTGTTGATAAGTTAATAAGCTTTTGCTTGTTAAAGTACACATATATTTTACCCATTCAGCCCAGACTATTACTTAAGCATTTTATTTTATTTTTTACAAAGCTCACGGCATTGTTTGCAACATTAATTGGAATTTTTAATTGTTTAGGCGTTGTTAAAAGATCAATGTACAGTACACGTCTCATGCATAGGTCGCGCGTTAACAGGGCTCACATATGATCGCCTGTGGATAGGTCAGCGTAACGAATATAATGATGTTTCAGGGATTTAGCACTCTCTCCTCAACCCGTCCCTTTCTGTACGTCCAACAAACCCCTCATGCACGACAACAAGGGCTTAAGTGTCCCTCTGCACATTACGTGGACGTGAGCCCTAAGTTTCTACCGTCGACGTTTAAGAGTCCAAAATTATGTTATGTGTATTTGTTTACTGCATTTTTATGCGATATTTTATTATATATATAATTTATTTTTCAGCCTTCTCAAATGTCTAATATATGCTGTAACGGAAGTTGTTACACTATATGAAGTGCATGTATCACTTATTTTAGTACATTTATCATATTTAGCATACACATGATAATTCCATGTTCTATATACACATGTAAACTAGTTCACAATTTTATGTAATTAATTGATTTGAATTAGTATCGCATAACAAGTTCACACAAACATGTGCTTCTTAATATTTCCTAATACAAATGTAAACAACAAAAATAACATATGTAAACCATATACATACTTTACATCTTCAGGCACACGAACTGCTGAGATATATTTTTAGTCAATTTATCAAATACTAACTAGCTTAGGAGATATTTTATAACTGAAATATTAGGGCAATCACTCACAGAATACAGTGTTTGTTTTAAGTAGAACATTCTATTTCGTTCATCGTTATAAACTGCACGTCTTTAGAACACATATTTTACGAAAGTGTTGCTGCTTTATGAAATACAGTATAACATGTAGATTATTTAGGTCTTAGCGTCTTGGTTAAATTGTAATTTTTTTAACTATATGACTCTGGGATATGTATTTATGAAAGAGAAAATCAAATGCCTTAACTGATTTTTTTTTTTAATTCTTAGGATTTTTTATTTTGAGAACTTCTGTGTACTTTTCTCTACAATTTAATACCATATAATAGCATGGATTATACATTTTAAAAAATATAAATTAATTCTATATCTCGGAAGAAAATCGATTTTATGCATCCGTAACATTACATATTGAACTTGATTCCATAATCATTTATTTTATATGAATTTTTCGAAGATACATTTTGATATATTTTACGTTCTATTTCCACTAACTTGAATTGAGAATTTTTCTGTTATGTCTAAATTCAGTTGCGAAATTAGTTTCATTTTCATATTGTGTTCCAATTATGTTGAAATGTGTTTAGTTATTAATAGGAGTTTTGTCAACTGCAAGCGTTGCCGCATTTACTTTACATAAAAAATTTTGGAAAATTCTTGATAAATCTGGCCCTAATAGTGAACACCGAAGAACCTCCACTGTAATAGCGTTTGTTTTTAGATTACGTATATTGTATTGTGTTGCTGGTTATGGAATCGCATTTTCGTTTCTTAAGAGATTTTGGATTTCGATGTGCTAGTGTACTAAATAGCATTTTCACATAATTTATTAATTTTTATTAAAATTTCTATTTCATGTAAAAATAATGTGTGGATCTCATACGAAACTAGCCTTTCTAATGCAACACAAGTTAGTAATGTAATTCCCTAATTATTTAGTATTTTATGTCAAGAAATATTTAAAATTTCTTGCATATTTTTAAGTAAAGCAATTTGCCTTCGTAACATTTACGTAAATATATAAAAATTTCTTACTATCTAATTGGGTGTTTTCATAGAACTGATTGCATTAAAAACTTGACTTTCTCTATTTTACAGTGATTACTTTTTTTAATCGCATAATACACTGAAATGGTATGGAGAGAGCCATTACGTAATATTGCGGCTCTGTGGCGCTATCTTTGTCTGTTGAGGATGACTTACAAAGAGTTGAATCTTCGCTCGCTAGGTGCAGCACTTGGTGGATTAGCGAGTTGAGTGTTCTATGGTCGATCATAGATAGTGTTAAACTGTACTTTACTTACTAAGTTCTTTCTACTCGATTACGGACCCATCCGCCACTTCGTCTTTTGCATAATGTTTGTTCGATATGTCACGTACTGTAAGTATAGTATGTACAGACGTGTTAAATTACACCAAGAGAAAACATGTAATTCGTTAGTTATAACAAACTTTGATTAGTTATTACTACAGTACGTCATATCTCCTGTTTTATTTCTGGCCAGCTGGTGAAAAAACAGAAGGAAAGAAATGTCTCACGAAGATTTACATTAAAATTTTAGAATGATGCCAATAACAAATCGCTCACTATTGCAAATTACCACAATGACGTCACAGTGTTAATGTTTACAGAATGATCCGCGTATAGGGTACGTTGTATCTTAATAGCAATCATTCGCCGATTATAGTCAAAGTCAGTGACCAGAACATTAACGTTAATGTAAAAAAAAAGCATGGAGTGTTTTATACAGGATGTTCACTAAAAACACCGACAAACTCCGGCAGGTGATTCCTTTTGAAAAGTAAAGTAGTTAAAACAGAAGATATTGTGTACGTAACAGTAATATTAAGGGAGTAATTTGCCTTTCAAAATCAAATTTCAAATCTTTAATTTTCCTACAAACCGTACACTAATCGACGTAAACTGACGAAACTCAAGATATTACTTCATGGCAATACGGCCGACAAACCAACGGTAAATCCCAGTTGATACATTCAACCCTTACGAAAATAAAAGGTGTGGCTACCTTTAAACTGCTGGCTACTTGTTTAAAGTAACATTTAAAAGTGAATTATTGTGTAATGTGAACTTAGTAATAAAATAGTCCTCTTGTAGTGACTGTCAAGGACTCCTAGTTTTCGTGGAAAACGCACATGGTAACACAGAGCCTAGTGTGTAGGCAACACTGCGTACACGAGTGTCTGGTTTATTCCGCAGTGCCGCACAGATGACGGCGGACATTCACTGCAAATATCACGTGCCGTAGTTTAAATAGCTCACATAACCGTAACCATCACTTTGTTCTTAGCTGAATTCGTGAGAGTTAAAAAAATGAATAAATAAGTGTTAAACGTGCAAGTGAAATATCTCGTCTCTACAGTGCACGAAGTTCGACATGCTGAAACTAAAAATCAAAATTTTAAATTTCAATTTTTTTTAAAATGCAAATAATTTTTATTCTTTATTTTTATGAGCATGTCATTGTAGCCTGCAATGTTTTTATCTACTGTGATTTTTTTGAGTTTGGTGTATCAGTTGGTTTTAGTGTAGTCGTTAAAACGGAAATATGCAAAATATGACTTTAACAAGCTATTACGCGAAAACTATGAGGAATAAAAAAATTTCACAAGAGCCAAATTTAGTCGCATTTTGTGTCTAAAATAAGGAAAAAAAGATCTGGTACAAATACAAAATAAAATAATGATGATGAAAATTGCCGTAGACCGCGCCCTTAAACTACGGTACGTGATATTTACAGAGTTAACCTCCACCATCAGCTGTGCGGCACTGTGGAATAAACCAAAAAGACACTGGTGTACGCAGTGTTGCCTACACACTAGGCTCTGTGTCACCACACCAAAACTTCACGTGCGTTTTGCACGAAAATTATGAATCCTAGACAGTCGCTACATTAGAGGACATTTATTACAAAGTTCATTCTTACCAATAATTCACTTTTAAATGTTAGATTATCTTTGCGTTAAAATAATTGCCAGCAATTTAAGGATGACCATCCCTTTTGTTTTCGTAAGGGTTGAAAGTATCAACTGGCGTTTACTGTTGGTTTGTGGGGCGTATTGTCATGAAGTAATATCATGAGCTTTGGCAGATTATAATCGATTACTGTTCGGTTTGTGGGGGAATAAAAATATTAAAATTTTGTTTACGAAAGCGAATTACTCCCTTAATATTACGGTTACGTACAAAATGTTTTGTATTATTTTCACTTTATTTTTCATAAACAATCACCTGCCGAAGTTTGTCGGTGTTTTTTTTTTTTTTTGTGAATATCTGTGTCTATTTTCTTAATTTTTTTTCTGCTGCTAGGTTTTTACATGAAATTTAATTATTTGGTTAATGATTTTTCAAATTTTAAGCAAATTATTAAAATATAATAATACATACTGAATATGTGACAGCCTATCGCCGTTGGAAATATCATTAGTTTTTTATTTTATATTGCTGCAAAACGTGTTTCTTAAATTTGTTTTTTAACTAAATATATGTTAAAATTTTGTTTTAAACGTAATTAAAGATATAAGATATAATTTATCTCAAAATGGTTTGTTGAAGATTTGAATATAGTTAAGTTTTTCTGACATTTGATTTTTGTGATGAGTGAGATTATCAGGTCATCTATTTCTAATATGTGAAATAAATTTCAAATAATTTTGTCGTATGGAAGTGGGTGAACATTGTATTTAAAAATTTTATTACATACATGCATAAATAAATGCATACAAATACATACATACATACGTACATACTTAAATACAAACATGCATACATACACATATACGTACATACATACTACATACATACGTACATAGATACATACGTAAATAGATACATACGTAGATACATACATACGTACATACATACATACATACATACACAGGATACATACATACACACATACATGCAAACATTTATATACATGCATACTTACATACATACGTACATACATAAATGCATACGTACGTACATACATATGTACATACATACGTACATACTTAAATACACACATGCATACATACACATATACGTACATACATACTACATACATACGTACATAGATACATACGTAAATAGATACATACGTACATACATACATACGTACATACATACATACATACACAGGATACATACACACACATACATGCAAACATTTATATACATGCATACTTACATACATACGTACATACATAAATGCATACGTACGTACATACATATGTACATACATACGTACATACTTAAATACACACATGCATACATACACATATACGTACATACATACTACATACATACGTACATAGATACATACGTAAATAGATACATACATACGTACATACATACGTACATACATACATACATACATACACAGGATACATACACACACATACATGCAAACATTTATATACATACATACTTACATACATACGTACATACATAAATGCATACGTACGTACATACATATGTACATACATACATACATACGTATTTACAAGCGAAGCTAATAAAAGCGTGTTAAAAAGACTGAACACATAAGTTTTTGAAAGCTGACTTAATGTGACTATAGAAAAAACATACGTCAACCAACTAGTCTAAGTTGGTAATCTTGGGTGAACTTGTTTAGCTCGTCCAAGGCATATAAATGTAGAAGCACTGAAGGCGATCTATTGGCACGCATTACGCCTGAACATAGCCTCTATACGCAAGTCCTTTATGTACCGTGCAGTATTCTCGCTGACATTTACAAAAACCTGCGTTGTTTAGCCACCATTTCGTGTTTGTTAATACCATTATTGTCCAACTCGGCAATTACGCATGCGTGTTTTAAGTCAGTCAAACGTCGCAATAGTGCTATTTAATGCACTTATTTTTTTGGAAGCATAGATGGTCGCTATTGTGTTTTAGTAAGTGCCAATGACACTTAACTCGGTGTACAAATACTATTTGAAGTCAAGTGAATGGAGTTATAGGCTGATGGGAATGAATTTCTAACATAGTTGGCAATTATTTGAAAATTATGTTTTGTCAAACCTTAACATTACGTTTGAACACGTAGGTATAAATAAAATTAAGTGTTATTTGGTGCTTTGTGTCTATAAGTAGAAGGTTGTTCTCAGTTTGAAAATACCCTTTGGTTTGAACACAAGTATAGACCCACAGAATTTTGCGCAAATTATTTTGTTAACATAATTTGGGAAGTATCGTTACCACAACCGGAATAATAACAATAAAGTTGAAGTATGTATAACATGTCTTGTCACACATGGTATGTTTTTATATTTCTCTCTTCCGTACTCATCTACTCGATATGACAAATTGTAAACGTCACAACGGAACAGCATCAGGCGTTCATTAAGCTCCTGATCACATGACTCAGATAACCTACCCTACTCCAAGGAGGGAGTTTTCAAAAGCACTTATTGTCACACAGCGGACTTCAAGGCTCCGAGCCGTAACTCACAAAAAACAATCATAATCTAATAGCCAACGCGTTTTGTTATACAAGAGTCTCGTTAAAATAATAATAAAAAATTCAGACTGCGCATAATGTGACTTCAGGTTGAGTTTGTCAATTTAAAACATTTTATAAATGTTGCGTTATAAGAGTATCTGACACAGTTTTGTACTTGTCGGGCCCGACATTTCTGAAGTGGCATCGCGCCAATCAGAACACAGAGGAAATTGTGTTCACGGATATAATGGATTAACTGCGCCATATTTTACTGAGAGTGCCGAATACTACATTAGATCCGCTTGAAAAAAAACTAATAAAATCGTCGACAAAATGAAGTTTTTCATATTAGCTGTTTCTGATTTTAGTTAATATGTGATATTCAGTTTTGTTGTATGAAACAGAGTTTACGTTGACAAATTACATCAGCACAGGACCTATTTCAGTTTGTTAACACTGCAATTTTCCTTAAACATAGCTATACGTAAGCAGTAAAAGTTGCATGATTATAATATTGTGCACAGAGTAAAAGATCATAATTTTCATTTATAACTAGCTGACCCGACAGACGTTGTCCTGTCTTAACGATGACTATTGAAATCGAATTGTTATAATTAATGTCAGTAAATAAATCTCAAGGGCAGTCGCTAAGTGTTTGTTTTCTATTTTGTTTGTTTTCTTAAAAATTCATTTTTTTCACATGGCCAGCTATATGTCGCCTGTTCCCGTTTCGGAATACCAACAAAACTATTTATATACTAAGAATATTGTATATCATAAAGCATTAGAATAATAAACAGTTATTTATTAATTATAAAAATTCGATTTCAATAGTCATCGTTAAGACAGGAAGCATGTAGACGAAATTATGGAAAACAATCTTCGTATTTGTTTAGCATTTGACGAAATTATAGCATCCTCAAGGCCTAATGGCTCTGAACTAACCGTGATGTACACTAAGAAATTCAATTTTCTTTATTTATTTTTATCAATAAAATAACTCCGATCGAAGCATTTGTTTTAAAAGATATTCCGATTTTTTACATCCTCTTTGTCAAATGTTTATATTGTCCAAAGCGCTAAGGTTAAATTAGAAATACTATTATATGGTTGTTAAGTATTCTTAAATTTTCTAATTTTCCGCGCAATTTTAAAAATTTTTTTTAATAAGAACCTTCTCCTGACAATAACAAACACAACAAAAAAAAATAGTGAAATCGGTCCAGCCGTTCGCGCGTGATGGCGTGACCAATGGAAATAGGGATTCATTTATATATATATATATATATATATATATATATATATATATATATATATATATATATATATGCGTTCGCAGAACTTTATCGTGGTATAATTTACTATGACTGGAACGTCTTTATGTCATTTAATCTCTCCTTTTTTATATTTTAGTGTCCATGTAACAACTTCAATTCCTCTGCTATCTTTGATGTTGTTTGCTATTTGTTCAGTACTCCTTAGTTTTCTCCGCATGTTGTCTTTTCCTTTCTTCTGTCCATGTTGTTCCGATTTCTTATTTCTTCTGCCTTGAAGGTAAAACAAGTGGACTTTACGTCTCGTCGACAGCGAAGTCATTAGAAACGACAGCGAGATCGTTAGAAACGACAGCGAGGTCATTAGACAATACAGCGAGGTCGTTAGAAACGACAGCGAGTGCATTAGAGACGATGCCGCGCAACTTTACACAATAAAACGAATTTGGAGATGAATCGGCCACGGCCTTTACTAAGGTACCATCCCAGCATTCGTCTGAAGCGATTCCGGGAAACCATTCCTGTCTTGAAAGCCTTCCTATTGTAGTATTTTACTTATACTTAAAATGGTTTGTTTTAATTATTTCTGATTATTTGTTGTTTCCTTCTAGTTCTTTCTTTATTTCTGAAGTCCATGCAATTGTTGGTCTCTGCTCCCAGAAACACAGCAAATATCCGTTTCCTTAGCGTGTTCTCATTCATTCGGTAGAGGTGTCCAAAGATGAGAAATCTTCGTTTTGCCATTACTTCTTATATATTCTGTTTACTTATTTTCGTAGACCTTTTCCTTACTTATCATTTTCCAACCATCTGTAATTTGTATTTCACCCATAATATATATTATAATCCAACTTTACTTATCTGCCATGTAACATCGTGGGTTAGCAGCGTAGACTACTTAGCTTCTATCTACAGTAATTATGGCGGAACTGACCAGAAATATGGCGGGAAGCCATTTAACCAATCAGCAGTTGCAGGCGAACAAGCCAGCACGAGGCCTGGCCAATGGGTGATCTCCCACACCATGCAGCAGCCAATCAAACACTGAGTCGGTGTCTGCAGCCTCGTTCAGCCAGTAAGCGATCGTAAATTCTTACACTAAAGACACTGAAACTCCAGTTCGTTTCTGTATACGAAGATATTCTGTGCCAGTACAGTAGCCCACGCTATGGTTACGGCCAGTGTATAGTAACGAGTATCTCCCAGACAAACCTGAAGTTTTTAACTTTGCGTCTGTTTGACTTAGCAACACGTGGAACTAATTATACTATTCCATATGTTCACGTCTGAAAATTATTCTTCTTAGAAAAAACGACGTAACGCTGAATCGAGGCTCTAATCATAACAGTAGGCAATTTATAAGCTACCAGTATAAACAGTTCAGGGCTTCTGATTACGACAAAATCATCAGTTAGTCGACTGTCTATGGGTTGGGTCTCAGCATCCGGCGTTGAAAACATCAATTTATGAATCGCAACAATTATTTTACTGTACTTACAAATGCAGTTATTAAATATTTTATTTTAACTGCTTAACGTTATACAAAAGTCACTTTTGTATATAATAACATGTTAGCAATACATAACAATTATTATTGGCGTCATGTTTCTGATTAGTGAGGTTATTGCAAGGTAATGTGTTTGACCAAAAATGCATTGCGATATTATTAATGAGCGATTCTAAACAACAAAGTTAGTCTCACATTTCTTGTGTTGTCTCACATTAAGGAAGTCTAAGTGTCAAAAATTATTTTCTACCGTTCAGTATTACTATATTTCTATGCGATATACATCAATAGTTAGTGAGAGAAAAGTGTGAAACCGGAGTAACATAATCGATAAAAAATAACAAGGGCGACGTACAAAGAGTATTAATTTATTACACTTTATCATTCAAATTGGAAAATTGTACTATAATAACATGTTGTTCTGCATCTCACGATGACTGTTTAAGACACTTGCACACAGTTAAGAAGTTGTATGGAAATTCATTACGTGATATGGACATAGTCTTATTTTAAATTTTGTGATATAGTTAAAAAATAAAATAGTTGCAAGCAAACTCCGATCAAAGGAGAGAAAAGTGTCGGGCTGTTTCTAATAAATTGTTTCGTTGAGTTGCTATAACTTCAAGTTATTCTTGGATCACAATTTAATACCATGTAAGTGCATGTGTGTATGTATGTGTTTATATATATATGTATAATGTGTATGACAAAATATTTAATGTTAAAGTGCTTACAGCTGTTTTCGAAAAGATTATTAAAAAGCATATTGTAGTTACCTTCGTAATTTAATTATGTTAACAGTTACAAGAAATACACAAAACTGTAAAGTACCCTGGAATTGCTTTCAGAGTGCGTGGTAGATAAATAAACGCTGAAAACATGAATTGATTTCTACGCTTTTTCTGATGACAATATGGATACAATACTCAATGACAATCCTAGATAATGGTATTTTCCAACATTATGAGTAAATATTTATCCAGAATTAGTAATTTGTTACGCGTGATCTCTTGCGCCGCAGTTAAATGTACGAGGTTCAGGCGTCAGAGATTGTGCCTTAGAAGTTCGTAACACTGGAAACAATTTTGTTTAAAACGTTGGCTAAAACTATTGTCTAGGATTGCTATTGTTTAGTTTTCGTAATTTGGCTTCAAGAAGCCAACAGTTATAGATTAACGCTTTTAGCGTTGAATTATGTACCACGCCCTATTAATGTGTGTGCATTTGTTTGGGGAGGGTGTGTGTGTGTGTGACGGTACCTAAAGTGTAGTTAGGACTGGCGTATATGCGGGAAAAGTGTTGAATAGTATAGGACAACAGAGCACAGTTACTGCGGTAAGACTGATAAGCACTCACAACTCTGCTGACAACCTCTGTGAGTCTTGTCTGCTCACAACTTGCCCCTCTCTCTCTCTCGCTGCTCCTCAGTCCACTCAGCTGATAACATACGCCGCATCTAAACTACGAACAATGTATCAACACACAACTTGTGCCGCTACTATTGTAGTCCTGCTGCTGTGTCTACGCTGTCATTTCTCTTTATAAGTTAGTCATCTTTAGTGACGTATATAGCTTTATTAAGGCCTCGCTCTTCAGTTTCGCAGTGGTTTCGAATTTTTTTTAACGCAAATGAATACATGTATCAAAAATTCATTCTGCCCGTTTTAAAACTTCGTTTGTATATGAATTATTCTGTTGCAATACACAAAACAGATTTTCCGATTTTTGCCCCTGAAATACCACATATTTTGTTGTAAAAATAAGCCAAATAGAAGGAAATTTTTTTCTAGCATACGGTACATTATTTTTATAAACCGCTCTATGCAAATTTGTGTATCGTATAACTGTACATAGTCTTAAATTTTCCCTCAGAATTTGGTTTAAAATATTTGAGCTATTTACAAATGTTTGAAATAAATGAAAGATCGTGGGCTTAAGGTGGTCGCCTGGCTTGCGCTCGAACTGCGTGCAGCGTGTATGCAGTTTCGTTTCTTCTCAGAGACCAGTAAATGTGCGTCCACAATGCTTATATACTTAAAAAACACACTTCAGGCTACTTGTGAATGTGACTTTCAAGACACAACGCACATGAAAAAGTATTATTTCGAAGCCATAAAACTTGGTTATATATTTTGTGATGTGTGTACCAGATTCGTTCTAAATTGAGATCTACAATTACATTGGGCTTTGCTACAGTGACGGGTTCAATCAAGTTGTAACGTCGACGCTTAAAGACCCACATAAAAAACGTTACGATGTAAACGTTACACGGACATTTGCGACTTCGTACGTAGAGGCGATATCACAATACAAGTGCCGGGCTGTGTCGCTCGTAGTGCCTTACAAACAAACACAACCTTTGCCGGACTCTGTTCCAAAGTTGTCCATTTCTAATTAGATTTTAAAACACTTTATTTTGACTTGTTTTGAACACAGCAAATAATATTGAATGATCACCAGAGGACGTTAAATGAGAATACACGTGGTGTTGTACTCTTTGAATACTGTTTGTAAGCAGACGTCACTCATTCTTGGTGAGCAGATCTCTAATTATAAATTATAAGCCGAAGCTGTACACATTTCTCGGCGGCCTGAGAAGGCAGCTACCTTAGTAAGATGATAAAGTGGCATCATTTCGAGCTGTTTTAGAGAGCAGTTGGAAATGAATTAGAGGTCACAAAAGTTTAAGTGTATTAATAAGAGTTTGGCATGCCATTAAGGAAATATACAGTTAGGAATGCTTGTTTACCAAATGGCGTTATCATTCTTACCAATACGCTAGTTTAAATAATAAAAAGTCCTTTACTTACGTAAGTTTGAAAACTCGCGAAAAAAAAGTAATTAGTGTACTGAAAGAACGGAAACTAACTAAGTTACATATTACCTTCGTTCATAGCTGATAGTTTATAGAAAGAATACTTTTTGCACACGATTTTGATGCATTCACTCGATGCACTGTAACAATATACTTGAGCCGAAAAAATGTCTACCCGTCTCCGTTCCTTCTCACATACTTTCAACTCGTTCCTGCGTGAACTGCAGATACGTCAAACAAAAAAGGGTTCCAGATGTCTGTTGCCTCAGCAGAATATCGGTCTAACATACAATGTCCAGTTGTGCATACAGAGGTGTATACCTGGAGACTTAGTACCTTGTTCCTTGTATGCTACTGGCTACCAGTCTAATGTTTCACAGATAACTCAGTGTTGTGTATAGTCATTGCTTAGTTCCTTAAACCTTGGGACAGTACATGCTACATCCATAGTGAATACAAGTATATTTATTTATGCACTGAAAATAAATAGACGTTACAAGGCTCGGTGGCAGATAAAATAAGTAATAAGTGAAAATGATTTGTACATAAATAAGTCCGGATGACATTTACGTTAAAGGACTCCGGGAATAAAAAAGATATTCTTTTGGAAAAAACCACCTTGTTGACTGCGTGACGAAACGTTTAAGGTTGTTCACGCGGTAAAAATTCATTATTTCATATTTGCACAACATAGTGTTCGTTTCATAGACACTTCTAGTGACTACAATTTCCACTTGCAAAAATAGCTCCTTGTTTTCCCACATCGACATGACAAAGTCAGAATTTGCAAGTTATGGGAACATACGAATAACAACAACCAAGGCACTTACTCTAATAAAATAATTTACACTGAAAGCAGATGTTATGGGTCGTATGCTAAGAGATTAAAGAAACACACAACAGAGCTCTTTTGTATTTTTTAAATTGTCATAAATAAGGTTTATTGTCATCACTTTCAGAATTTTTTAATGTACAAAAAAAATGTCAGTGTGTATTATTTAAATATTTTAGTATACGACCCACAATATGTAATTTTAGTGTAAATTATATAATTCGAGTGAGCCACTTGGTTTTTATTATTCGTATGTTCCCGTAACTTACAAATTCTGACTTTGGCACATGCCGCTATGGGAAAACTATGGGAGCTAAAATTTCTTTACAAGTGTAAAATGTAGTCAGAAGTAACGTATTTAAAACGAACATTATGCCATGCAAATATAAAATTATGCGTTTTTGCTACGTGAACGACCTTAAGTATTCAACGTAATTAAATGTTTGTTGACTTGTTTCCGTATTCATTTTATACGTATTTTCGATGTACCGTGTTCCGAACTGCATTACTTCCTTCTGCACATTTCAAGACATCCTAGCATGAAAACAAAATGTTTCTGACGATGTGTCCATGGTCGCGTGTTCACATGGTACCCGCTGCGTATTACTTTTAACTGACATTGTATCACATTTGAGAATAATAACAATATACTATAATGTCACGAATATAATGACAGTTCAACTGAATTTTTTGTTTCCAGTGCACCGAGCATAATATAACAAAATTGATGTCTAAACGTACTCAATCCTATTATAACTGCCTCGACAGACAATTGTGACCATTAAACACATAAACAGTTAAGATGATAATCAAACATTTTTTTTTAAATACTACAGTAAAGACCTTCAATGTTCTTATCAACTACAAACTACATTTCTAAAGAATTTAATCTCATTATCTTCATGTTGACACAAAGATTAACGTTGATTGTGCATTGTGTATTCTTCCAACTTAAAAGGTTTTTCACAAAAGTATGTTTTTTAAAGAAGCATTTTAATAACTCATTGGTGTTACTCATTTTGCTTTACATAATCACAGAAAATAAATCTATTTTACTTTTATATTCGTCTCCTATCTTTACTTCCCCTCGCTCTCTCCGACAATCTTCCTGCCTAACTTGATATTTGCCCTTGTAAGGAAGATGAACATAAATCATGTGTTTGTTCTTTCTCGTCTAAATACTTCAGGTTATTTTAATTGACCAAGAGACTGAGACATTACAAGCCAAAATAAATGTTTCAAATTCAAATCTCGGTAAAATCTCGTCTACGACAGACGTTTGTGACTTTGTGAGCTATGCCTATAAATATGTGTGTATCTCCCTACGAATTAGGTGTTATACATTATACAAACTTATGCTTCGGTAAAACATTTTCTAAATATTTACTTTTCCTGTTTTTGTGAAACTAAAATCCCAAACACGTTGCCTTATTAATCGTTAGGTAAGTATGTTTAGAACCTATGAGAGTAATGCTTATTCAAGTTACACTTATAGTTTACTCTCTCGCTAAGTGAAAAACTTAAAAGATACGTACAGTTGTTTTATACGTTCCGGAACGACAATTCACTCACGTGATAAATGTTTCTATACAAGAGATAATAATGATATTATTACAGTTGTGTAGTTGTGTATGTTTTTAAATTAACATAAATACAGTAAATATGGACCGAGTAAGAAAGTTAAGAGAAAAACTACAAGAACGCTTGAAGAGTGGTATATGGGACCAGGTTTATAATTTTTAACCTATAGCTGGCTGACTGAAGCAAAGCATCTCAACACCACCTAGGAAGGCGCCTGTTGTGTAGGCCACCCTACGATCACTCACGCTTGCTGTGTAGCTGCTGTACAGGCGTAGATTTTTGTGCTACGAACCTAGGATTCTTCCTCAATAGGGGTGAGGAGAGGAAATCTGCATTCATTCGTGCTTGTTTTGATTACTTTGACTGAGTATAAATGTATAGAGTTTGAACTACCAGACATTTAAATTTAAAATAAACAGTAATGGTTCACTTCTTAAGTGGAATCTAAGTAAATATTTTAAGAGGAGCAGTGTTACGCGAGCTGATGCATATATAATTTGTGTTGGTTGTAAGTTCAAGTGTCGATTAGATCGTTCCTAACCAACACCTCCACCACGTATTCTTGGTCAAATATGAGTTTATAGCCCAGAAACGCATATACTGAGCAGCAATTGTTAGAAAATCTCAAGTTTATGTCAAGGCAGCCAACATAACACAGATAGAAATGTAGTTGTGACGCGTGCCAGACTGTAAGACCATGGATGTATTGTCGGAGCATGACATGAAGTGTCGAGGGTACTTGAGGGCGCGCACTAGAGTCTGTACTTGAGTACTATCGACCCAGCAGCTCACAATGGCGGCCGTGGTACAGAGTGTCGTAGCTAACGTCTTACTGCCGAGGCCGGCAGTCTCACAGACATGCAGAGTATAACGCATTGCTGTGTAGGGCTTCCATACTCTCTGCATTACTAACGTGCATATGTGCAGTTTAAATAGATAACCTATTTCAAAATATACTAATTCGCTAGCAATGACATGTGTCCCACAAAACCGTTAAGTTTCTCATACAGTCCTATTGCAAAACTAATTCAAATATCTAATAAATTTTCAATTAACTAATTTGTAAAAGATTTCTGCACAAAATATTTCGATTAAAAGATTTTTTCTAGGAAAGAAGGAATCAATACTTTTTTTAATATAGTTTTAAATTAAATTTTAGATGTTACGTGGGACTTTTAAAAATTAGAAACAATTGAAAAGTTTTCCAATGATATTCTCGTGCATACATGATTCCCTGAAAAATATTCTTAGAAATTTATCCATTGTGAGGTTAATTAATTTTATCATTCATTTTCCAATAAACGTTTAGAGTTTGTGCTCGGTAGGCAATGTCCTTAATTACCTTCAGTTGTTTAAATCTATTCCATGTGTTTTAGTACAATTTAGATACTGTGATATTTAATAAGTAGTGGTTATGGAGAAGTTTTAAAAAATAACAACGCTATTTAAGGAAATTAATATTGCTACTTTTGAGAATAATTGTCCATATTAACTGATTACGTGATTTTCAATATATTGATCCACAACTCATGGTTACCATTAAGATCACCTATTTAATTATATAAGCTATGAGCTTCACAAGTAATTAAATTAATAAAACAAAAACCTGAATTTGAACTACGATGTCTGGTGAAATATGTGTCAGTTACGTATTTACTGTGAGTTAAAATGAACTATTGGTTTGAATCAGAACGTCGACTTTAAATGATTTAATTGTGCAATTTGAATTGCACAGTATTTAACGTTAAGAATGACATTACCAGGATTTAAATAGGAAAAGGAAATGTTATGTCGATTCAGGTGTTTCAACACTTTCATAACATTTAAATCAAAACGAAGCCACAAAACTGTGAATAACCTTCAAAATTTAGAAACATTTTCTGGAGTTTCAATAACATTCAGGGGGCAGTTTGCAATGTTGCTTTTCAGAGCGTTACCAGGAAATGCTTTATTTATAAAATACTTCGTGTGACTATATGATATCTGTTTACGAATAACCGCACAAAAAAATACTAAGAATTTTCCTTCGCCTTTTAAATGTTGTATTGCGTTCATATAAACATTTTCAGATGAAATAGGGGGTTAAAATTAATGAAATCTTGTCAAAACACGGAAGACAAATATCAACATTGTCTGCAAGTTTATCATTTAAAACCACCTGAGATCCCCATATAAAACACACACATGTGTATATAAACTAGGGACGCCTATATATATATATATATATACATATATATATATATATATGTATATATATATATATATGTATACACGTGTATATATAGGCCTGCTAACGTACTAAGAAACGGTTTACATGTTTTAAATCAAAATATTTGTAAGCATACTTACATAGTTTTACTTGCAGCGTTAGCAAAACAATCTCCAGTAACTAGTTTTCAAATAATGAATTGTAAATCACACAAACATTAACAGCAGTTTAGAGCATGGATGTTACTAACAGCGGAAGTCATGATGAATACTTATTCTGCGTATAGTACATCTCATCTATCAAAGTATCTAGCTTAGAAACCACTGGCCTTCCATTAAGATATTGCAAACAGCAGAGTTCACAAGCAGCAAATAAAAGTAACCTTACACACGCTTTTCATCAGAGACAATTTATTTTCTGAAAACTTCCGCGACGTACAGGATCACTTAGCTGGCGAAGAAAATGAGTTGTAGACATCTCCAAAACAACAAAACGAAAACAAAAATGGAGTTTTCTACAAACATGAAAACGCATCTCATGTACAGTCTGAACTCCTAGTCCTCATTCCAAGATCAAATATTAATTTCAGCTGCTTGTGACATACGTCATGATTTTCTCTTTGCTACAGTCATAATTACATATTTGTTAATATGTCATAAAACATATGATCACGTGTACACAATCAGGCAAGTCTTAGAAGGGAAGATCGCACGTCATCTGAAAGTAGTGCGTGTTAAGGCGACAAGGCAAGCTATGAGTGCATATAAATCGCCCTTAGCGTTAACACGTTTTGAAGATTAGAAAACGCAAAATATTCAGAGGGACCGACGACAGGAATATTAAATATAAATTATACCAATCAACGCGTCATCAGACAACACTTTGTTCACTTAATATTCAACTAATAATATATAAAAATATTACAAATTCGGTTCTTTGAAAGCCAGTATGCTTCATTTATAACGTTCTGGTTCACGTAGAAATATTTTCACAAAAAACATCGTTGTTCAGACGATTTATATAAATTAATATGACTAAAGAAATAATTTGTATTAGTAAAGTATCCTTAAGCCAACTAATAAAGCACTGAAATTTTCATTTATGTTCACGTGGCCAGCTGCTCATTGGGTAATAACGTCTCCGACACTCCACGGCAAATAATTTACAAATCAACTTTTCAGTTGTTAACGATATTGTCTTCGAAATTAAATACTAGCGTAAATAAATTTGCTTAATGTCAATATTTAGCTTATATAATTAACGTATGCTATTTTTATTTGAACTCCTTAGCCCTCATTTTGCTACTTACGTATAATCAAGGCTATAAATGCAATATTATGTACGTTATATGTATACTTTAATTCTTACAAAATATTCAACAAAATCTGTAATAATTATTCTTAGACACGAAGCATACCTATTTATACGTGTGTATGTATTTATGCATGTTTATTTGTAGGGGAACTTTCATACGGGAAGATAAGACGCGATATTGCCAGAGAGTATCGAACGATGTGTTTTAAGAAAGATCATATGTACTGTGATGAAATATGTAACTGCATTAAACAAACGTGTCATGTATCAGTGTGAATCGTCACACTACATATATATGGTTGCTCGGCTGGAAGAAAGTACCCTTGAAGACTGAAGCTTGAACACAATGACATGCTGGATTCAGAGCTGAACGTTCGATCTGTCACATTCTTCGCTCACATTTTGCGCTAGAGAACAAATGATACTCAAAAAACCAAGTTGCGGAGATAGATTATTATTTTTGTTGTACCGACATTTGTCATTAGATGATCTTTTTATAGGAAGAAATTTTCAAAAAAGGTTTACTTTTTTTTTTGTATTTTTGAAACAACCCTACGCTCTGAGTACCAACAAATGCAAATTATAGCCGTAAATATTTTTCTAATTAAAATCTTAGGTTTTTATTACAATACTAGCAGTGCACCGCCGCCGGTGGCTTTGCTCGCGTGTATTACTCATAGCAGATAATATTTACTTCAACTGGAAGACTTCTTTGTACATCAGATAAGTAGTTCAGTCATCAAATGTTAGAATGATAAGTCTGCTAGTCGAGCTAACTCTGCAGCAAGATAAGTAGCTATAGCTGTCCACGCGAAAAGCAGTGAGAAGTTAGTTCCTGCCACTAACAGCGACTTCACATGGACGTTATACATAGACACAGCAAAGTTGATGATGTGGGTTTAGTGCAGACTATTTTAACGTCAGAGGTAAATCGAATTAAATACGTTGATTACTTGGCATTAAGACTGATTTCCACCGAGCACAACCATTGGAGATGCTGCCCTAAATACAATATTTGTTTTTCAAAAATTTCACGTGATGTAAAATTGCATTGGGAAGTATTAGCGGGATAATGATTCGCTGAATTATAAACATATTTGTTGCCTCAACCTTGAGGTTAGTGAGATGGTACATGTGGGCTAATGCTGTCGATGAATTTCAGTAGATAGTGGACTGCATAATACATTTTAACCACATTTGAACTTTATCAAAATTGCTCCAATTTAATCTGCCTTGCAGTATTTGTGTGTCAGAATTGCACACTTGCACAGCTTTAATGGAATTTGAACCTAGAACCTTCTGAAAAATAGTTTGGAGTTACAAACAACTGCGCCACATAACGTCGAAATTGTTCGTTGTACAACAACACGTCTCGATAGAACTGTAGAGCGAAACTCCTGTATAATTTATTTTTCGTTGGTCGTAGTTGCTTTTCGGATCGTCTGCCTTGAGAAAGTTCACGTACTAAGTTTTCTTCTTAATTAAGTTATCTAATAAAATAAAAAAACTTGCATTACTTTTTTAGTTACGTAAGCATCATTCTGACGCAAATACCACCTCAATATCTCTACTGATTAGACAAGTATCATCGGCTTATAGAAAACAAATGTTATGGCTTTCTGCCTCTTAAATATTTGTACAACTATCGAAGTGAAGTGAAAATCACAACAGCTCATTCAGTCGAAGCAAACTCGATAATTCATTAAAAATCCCATATAACACCCGTACAGAACTGAGAGTTAGAATTTTGAAAAAGCTTAAACTTTTTTCCGCCCACTTACCTTATTATTATCCTGAAGTAAAAATAAACTAAATATCTCAATGGGATCGATATATATATATATATATATATATATATATATATATATATATATATATATATATATATATATATATATATATATATATATATATA
>PNEQ01072617.1:0-18402 GCA_003012365.1 Medauroidea extradentata
AGCCCGCCGCAGCAGTCCTCTTGTATCGCCAAACACTGCTCCGAAGGTAGCCCCCTGCCGCCTCACAGTAGACTTTGACGTCACCAAGATGTCTTCACCAGTCTCTCTCCACAGGCGTAGCACCTTCCTCTAGCACTACCAATAGCGAACTCCCCTCAAATGTGCCGATTCTGTGCTTTTATACTAGCCCAGACAGTCGAGTGTTCCCCGCATTACAGGGGTCTAAAAATAGATATTTCATCATGTTTCGGACGTGCTTGTAGTCACGTCGGCCGCCCTCGAAGGAGATAAGACACAGTTGGGACAGGTATCTATGACGTAGTTTCGGCGGGATTCCCACTATGAGCCACCCGGGCTTTGAATCATCGGCCAGCCCTCAAGGTGTTACGAAACAGCCGCCGACCACTGGTCTCCAGGTACATGGCACGCAACAATACCATGAACTGTTATCTAATTATCCTGCCCTTGTTAAACAAAACATTTTGCCACTAAAGAGCACACATCGGGTAGAACATTGCATCGAAACTTCAGGACCACCAATTTTTACTAGACCTAGATGGCTTTCATCAGGAAAATTTAGGGCAGCTAAAGAAGAATTCGAATTTTTGATGCAACAAGGAATATGTAGACCACCTAATAGCCATTGGGCCAGTCCACTTCATCTTGTTAAAAAAAAAAAAAAAAAAAAGAACGGAGATTGGAGACCTTGCCGAGACTATAGAAAATTAAATGCAATAACTCGACCAGACAGGTGTCTAATACCTTTCATCCAAGACTGTAATAGCATTCTTCATGCCACCTCAATTTACTCCACAGTTGATTTAGTAAGAGCCTACCAACAAATCCCCATACGTGAAGAAGATATACCTAAGACAGCAATAACCACTCCTTTCGGTTTGTTTGAGTTTCCATACATTACTTTCGGTTTGCGTAATGCTGGGCAAACATTCCAACGCTTTATGAACTAAGTGCTCGATGGTCTTGGATTCTGTTTTGTGTACATTGATGACAATATTGTTGCGTCAAATGATAAAATGGAACATAAAGAACATCTTAAAAAGTTTTTGAAGGTTTACAGAAACATAGCATTGCCATTAACCCTAATAAATGTGTTTTTGGTGCTACAGAAGTATTATTCCTAGGATTAAAAATTTCTGCAAAAGGAATACAATCATCCAACGTCAAAGTCGATGTGATTGTTAGTTACCCACAGCCAGTTACTGTAGCAGAGTTACAAAAATTCTTGTGAATGATACATTTTTATCATCGCTTCATCAAAGAAGCCTTGCAATAAAATAGTCGTAAAGAATCAGCATAATAGACATAAGAATATAGATCGGACTCCAGTCACACGGAAAGCTTTCATCAAACTCTAACAAGCTCTGGCAACAGCCACTATACTGTAGCACTCATATCCAGATGCTCATCTTGTGTTGATAACTGACGCATCAGATACAGCTGTAGGAGCAGTATTACAACAAAGAAGAATATGGTGAAGAGTGACCATTCATTTTTTTTCACAAAGCCTTTCTCCTTTTCAACAGCGATACAGCTCTTAGGACAGAGAACTTTTCGCTATCTACATGGCTGTCAAACATTTTCGTTGTCTAATTGAAGGTCGAAAGTTAACAATTCTAAGTGACCATAAACTACTAAATTTCGCTTTCACTCAGATATTGGACAAAGCCAGCAATCGGCAAACACGCCAATTAGCTTTCATTTCTGAATTTTCGACAGAAATTCTTCATTTTTCCGGAAATTCTAATATTGTGGCCGACACACTGTCAATAATACAGAAAACTTCTTTTCCATCACCTTTGGATTATGATGAATTATGTAAATAACAATGTGACTGTGATTTACAACATTCTCTAAAAAAATTCTTCCCTCAAAATTAGGAAAATAAAAATTCCAGAGTCAACTAACGAAACGAATTGAGAAACAACAAACTATGTTATCCATCCATATATTCCTACTTCACTACGAATAGCAATATTCGAAAATATTCTTAAGCTCAGCCACCCAGGAATAAGAGCTACACAAAGAATGGTCATTTGAAAGTACACTTTTTCGTACATTCAAAAAGATGTTTGGTATTGAGACCGCTAATACCACAGCTTATAATACTCAATCGAATATTTTACTAGAACGTCAACATAGAACAATGAAAGCTGCTCTTATGTGTCATTTGCAACATACATCATGGGTTACAGCGCTACCTCTGGTACGTCTCGGACTCCGATGCGCAGTGAAAGATCTTCTTTACGAAAAAGCCGGTCCGAATACTGCAACTCGTAGGCGTCCAGACGCATAAATTAAAAACGCCCGACGGTATCACCTGGTCCGTCAATCTCTTGATTTAACACCATCTCTGTAAGCGCGTCCGGCGCCTGAACTGACTCCCTGGGGCACCCCGGTCCATCGTTATCTGCGTTGGTTCAGTTGGACCAATTAGGAGACAGCTTCCGAAAGATGGCCCCGCCCCTCAAGGACACTGTTAACATTCTGTCACTGCCGCATTTATTACATAATTTAATTCAGCTGCGCACTTTGACAAATACACTACATTTATTTTAATTAATTCCTAAAATTCCTCACAATCTATTAATTGTAACTATTAAACATTTGTATCTTATACACAATAGGCTAGCTTTCCTCCCCTCTCGTCCAGCAGCTAGGGGGGTTACATGAGTGTGGGTGAAGGTGAGGGAGGGGGGCGAGAAGGCCCAGACACTTGCACCTGCTGTTTCCACAAAGATAAATTATATACATTTCTATTTTTCCTAAATGTAATTCTGAGCATAGAGAATATCGGCATCCTGACACAATGACAAGAATGAATCGTTGCAATACATGTTTTTATTATTATGTCTAATATTTATGATAATTCCTTATAATTGATGGCAATTACTCTTATTAATTGGGGTGGTGACCACATGGCACATCAGAATTTTTTTTATATCAGCAGATAGATTTGCCCTTTACAAAATAACATAATTTATCGTAAAAAATATAACCATTTTTTGAAAAAAGTATATTAAATTTTTTGGCCTGAAAACTCCTGAAATAGCACCATTTTGCACCTACCAATCCAAATTTTTCCGGAGGTGGATATATATACTTCTTGAGGCATACTCCCCCCCCCCCCCCCCCTAAGAAAAGGCTTAAATCCGCCACTGCTCCTACATAAATAAAGATGGCCTTCTGAGAATAATTTACTTCAAAATGTACTAACCTAATGTATTAAAAACTCAGATTGAAACGCACACTGAACTTCGTTACAGACTTTCCACCAGCAAAACTATAAGTCCTCGTCTGGCGCATGGGCTGCGTTGCAGCATGTCACGTGTATTATTTTTTTACGCGAAACCGCTTATTCACAATATGTTTACCTACGAAAAGAATACACACTTGAAACTACGCTCCTATATTAAAAATTCTATACGTTTGTAACAAACGTGATTTTCGGGCTATGAAAATTGCTAAAAAAACTGTTTTTTTTACTGATGTTAACTCCAAAAATACCACCTCATTTCGTGAAGTTAAAAACGAGAGGCATGCGTATGTCTTTACTTCATCCTATCCCAAGATACATTTTTAAAGTCACTGTGTAAAGTCCTATAGGAAAAACTATAAGGAAAATGTTATATGCTAGTTTGACGCGCTGTGAATAGAGGCGATATGCTTCCCATTGAGGTTGGTACTCTGGTTCTTATCGCTTCGCTGTTCGTAAGCGTCAAACGTGGAAATTTTAAACCGGTGATGACTCTTAAGTCTCATAGTAAAAAGATATCGATGTAAATCATTCACGCTAGTTCAGTGCGCTCAAAGTCGTTCTTATAGCTCCGTCACTTCCGAGTCCGTAAGGCGCAGGTAGGCGATGCAATCAAGCAGTAGTTACGAAGAGAAGCGTGTGTGTACCGAGCATCTTTGTCGGTTGTCGCGCATCTGACAGTGAGACATCACTTCCGCTTGCAGCGTGGGACTGGCAGTAGCTAACCTGTTCCTGGGGGTCTATTCACTAACTTTCTGTAGTTTAGATCAGTAGCCTTTTGAGACCTAAACTGTTAACAACGCCGTCGTATATTTGGTATTTAGTACGCACTGTTGTTAACAGATTATATTGACTCCGAAGCTAAGGTCAGATGACTTGGCACCACAGCGACACAGCCATCTAGACTACCAATTTTCTTCTCAATTCGTGCAATGAAACAAGAAGGCAGTGAAAAGAATTTGTTGATAAACATATTAAAAATTAAATATTTTTCAACTTCGTGGGCGTGGCGAATTGTGTTGTGTGTGTATAAAGTTGAATTTGTATTAATTACTTTTGTCTTCCTGCAAATGCATTCTGATTTTGACAACAGCAATATGTGTAGCTGTTTTTATGACGAAATTATACAATGTGGAAATACTAATGTAATTATGCGGCAATAATTTATGTAGTGCAGGCTATAAGTGACAGTCTACCGAATATTAAATGCTCGTCCGCAAATATGAGTATTAAGGATGTAATTTGTATTTAAATGCTCGTCCGTAAATAAGAGTGTTAAGGATGTAAATTGTATTATTCAGGTTTTAAAAGCAAGTATATGTGAGAAAGACTTCGTGATTAACTGTAAAAGCATGTCGACTTGGAATGCACAAGAAGCTGTCTGCTGAACCGTATTCTAAAAGGTAAGTAGTGTACTTGTTTTACTTTGTAATCTTTAACGACTTTTCAGAGGTAAAAATTTTATTATGTGTTAATTTTTGTGGATTCTATACTAGGCTAAAGTTGTTTAGCTTAGCCATGTCTAAAATGTAAATAGAATAATTAATGTGCTATGGAGAAATATTTCAATTAGGTCTTGTAATAGGTAATACATAATAATTTCAAAAAGACATTTTCTTATATTCGAGGAGTGGATTAAAACAACCCACCAATAGATAGCATTAGGCTACTAAAAATTAAAGTTCTCGGGAGTAAATAATTATAACCCATAAGACAGCCAATGTAAATATATATATATATATATATATATATATATATATATATATATATATATATCTGTAAATTTAAAAGAAATACTTATTTACAAAATACGTAGGTACTTTACTTTAAACTGCATAATAGATAATTAATTTATGTAACAATTTTGTCCAACTTTTGACATACTTTATTACAGCTAAGCTGATAACTACATGAACGATGGTTATCATTATTTACTCCCAAGGTCTTCAATTAGTAAATTTAAAGATATGACAGAGACATAAGAGTGAAACAATCTATAACAAAAATATTTAAGATGTATTTTTTTAAAACGTTTCTGACTTACCAATCCCCTTGAGCAGAGCTCAAGGTAGGGATCTTGTGATTAGCTCTCACAGAAACATGCAGTGCGAGCAGTTTATAACAATAATAGAAAAATGTTAGGTTAGCATAAATTATGTGTAAGAAATTAAACAATTCAAATTAGTAGTACATGTGCATAGTAAAGTTGCAGGTCGCCTGTGTAGCCAGAAAACAAGCAAGTATAGGAAAACATACAAACAGTAAGAGAATACATCAACTCGTGTAAGGATTATTCTCGTACTTCAGGTTTAAATATACCACACCTTAGTTTTTTTTTAAAGAACAACCCAATTGCACAATTATGTCACAAGAATTTAGAGCTATTACATAATACAGAAGATTATTTACTCCGTCTCCAGTATCACATAGCAGATGAATTTATCAATAAATTCAATAAATAATAATAATTTTCTTCCAATTGGACAACCGCCTGGTGGCAAGTTTCAACCACTTCGTCAAATCCTTCTCAAACACCTCCTAAACTTTTCAGCCACCTTTACCAACTCCTCCAAAAATAAATTCCACTCTAGCATTAGATGTTCTCGCCAACCAGCCAGATGGGTGAAGGGCGAGTGGGGAATGCTGGGGCAGTTTGGAGACTATGAAGGTAATTTCAGACTGCCAAAGATGATAAGAGACAGGCTAGAACACAGTAAATGACAGGAGAATAGTAGAAAGACAGGTAAAATGTATAGGATAGTGATTAGTGGAGAGAGTTGATGTGCACTAAGTGAACATCTTGAAAAGGGTATCTATAAACGTTAAGGATACAACAGTAGAAAATTGTAGCGGGTCTGGCTGAGAATGGAATAGGAGCGAAAGCCAATACTGGTACGGACTCCAGGTAGTGGAATTTGTTGCAAGGGGAGGTGGTATCGTTCAGGGGAGCAAGACAGTTTAGAACGACTGTGGAAACAATGGTGTAAAGGTGATGGCTATGCTTGCCACTGGGCGGTAGACCAGTTGCAAAAATTGTTATAATTATTATGTGATTATTTAAATAATATTCCAAGCTTAGGGCTAACTGGTTTTGTACACACTTAAATACTGCTGTGGGAGTGTTTCGCCACCAATAGTTAGCTCTTTGTACTGTACTGTAAACATGATCTTTAGTGACAGTATTTATTAAAATTTTGTTTAATATTCTGGAATTTGGATCTTTTGGTGCACATCAGGATTTTCACTCACATTAAGAAAGCTGTATTCTTCATGCAGATGACATGTAGACATCCCAACACTGCTACATCACTAATAAATGATCTGTTAAACTATCCATTAAGAATATTTATAAGATGTTTATTAAATATTTTTCTTGAAAAAATTTTTATAATTGGAGCTACACCTCTCAACAATTTATTCATATGAAGATTCAAGTTTGTAGCTGGAAGGGGTTGATATGTTCATATGATTTTATCAGTTGAATTGTTATTTAATGCATTCAAAACTAATTATGTATTTGAATGATCGAACATTTTCAGAAAAACAATTTCCAGAATATTTGAAGCACCCTCACAAGATATGGGACCTACCATCTGGTTTACAACACATGAGAGAGAATTCTTTCAGCACAGAGATACGAGAACATGTTTACCAGAGACTCATACTATAGCTGCCAAAACTGAACTACTACTTATTCAAGATGACGTGTGATCAGTCTTCGTGGAGTTGAAAAACAGTCTAGCAGATGTGCCGGTTTGGAAATGTGTTCGGTCTGATTTTGTGAAGTTGGGAAATACTGGGTTGTTATATTTTTTGTTAAAGTGTGTGTCTCCAAAACCAAATCCAGGCCCCGTTCTGATGGTAGGTGCTGAGTTCTGACCAATTTAAAATTTGCACAAGCATTGTCAAAATCATTGTCAGCAAAATTTTACATGGGCCTAATAATCCAGTATGTTAGAAGAGCATTGTTGTCTGAAATGTTTATTACAACTAACTTGTTTTGGTAGATGCCGCAAAGAGAAAAACTTTAATTTGATTTTCAATAAATATTCTGGACTTATAATTGTGTTATAAAGTAAACTTTCATAGTTGTCAATGCATTTGTTTAAAATAAGTTATCTTTATTAATAAATCCGTCAATGCTGTAGAAATAGTTTGTACTAATATTTAGAGTAGCTAAACCCTTACTGAGCTATAAACCTTCTGCAACATGTGATACATCGTTCAATAAAAAAACATACTCAACCATTTATGTGCTTCTGTTTTTATGTAACTTCTGTTAATGCAATGTAGTTTTTTAAGTTCTTGTGAAGAGAAAATGTTGAGATAGTAAGCAATAATTATTACTTTTTATTTGGAAACTGTGATATTACTGATATAGGTGTATAACCAATGATTCTGTTAAACATGTATGTGTGAAATACAAAATATGTAACAAAAAATTCTCTTGCAAGTTACATATCCCAAAATGGTAATCTTCATGTGACCTAGCTGGAAATGTGTAAATGGTATAGCCTGTACACATTGCACAGGTGTACATAAACGTAAGAGGTTGGCGATACAGTGAGCTCTTCTGAAGACCATCGTATCTAGAACAATGTTCAGCAAATATTTGTGACTTATGAAGTCAACTTTTGAGTTCCTATGATACTATCAATACACTTTGGTTGTTATTTAGGGTGGTTTGTTTATATTAAAAACTAGCGGAGAATTATAAATCATTGTATCTAAATAAAAAAAGTAACTATGGTTTCAGTAGTTCTCATTTTATCCTGACCCACCTGTACTTAGTAGTTGCAGTGTTCTGTGAGAATAACACAACACATCATGTGGCTGTTGTTCCATCTCTGCATTTTCCCATACTTCCAGTATTAATATAAATATTTAAGTGTTACAATTTAGTACATACAAACTTATTTGTAATTTTAACTGAAAAAACAATAATTTTTCATTTTATTGAAGAAACAATACTGCCAGTTATATAAACAATGTGTTACATTAACTTTTCTTTTAAGTTCTTAGACAGACTTAAACTTCAGTTAAGAGTTCTTCAAAGTAGTCAGTGGGATGAGTAATTAATATCCCTACCAGCACAGCAAGTCCCCAGGATGTCCTAGGGACATCCTTTGAGGATATCCGGGTACATGCGATCCTCGGGATGTCGTAAGGAATGTCCGAGAGCTCCGAAAAACCTGGTCCCTAGGACGTCCCAAGTACCTCCTCGAAAAGTACATCACATCCCAGGAAGCTCCTTGGAAGATGAATTTGGGTCATCCTAAATTCCTCATCTGGGGAGCTCCCAGGGATGTCCTTACAGGGAGCTCCCACGGAGCTGCTCTGAGGAACTCCCTGGGATGTCCGAGCAGGAGCTCCCTGGGATGACCGAGCAGGTGCTCCCTGGGATATCCGAGCAGGTGCTCCCTGGGATATCCGAGCAGGAGCTCCCACGGACATAGTGGATTTCTAGGCAAGTTCCTAATATGATCACTAGATAGCTCATGATATTATTTAAATATTCATGAGGTTTGTTGCAAAATAATTTAGTAGATTATTTATAACATTTATATATGCCTTAAGCAATTGGTAAATTTGTTAATTTCGACACATATTTTATTATTACTGATAGACTTTTGGAAGTTGAAGAGTTTTTAAAAAATTGTTATTACAGACGAATTGTTTATTCAAAAGATTTTAAGAGGCTACATTAACAACTATGTGCATTTGACTGTGTGTTAAATACTAAGTTTACATATCACCAAAACAAATCCATTTTTTTCTTTTGTGTTGAATACTAAACTTTTACTTATGATGCTGGAAGGAGCTCCTAGGGATGTCCCAGGGATGCATTTAATACAGGCCCCAGGGAGCTCCTAGGGATGTCCCAGGGATGTGCTTAATACAGGTCCCAGGAAGCTCCTAGGGATGTCCCAGGGATGTGTTTAATACAGGTCCCAGGGAGCTCCTAGGGATGTCCTGGTGATGCATTTAATGCAGATCACAGAGAGCTCCTGAGGATGTTTTAGGGATGTGTTTATTACAGATCCCAGGGAGCTCCTAGGGATGTCCCAGGGATGTGTATGCCAGACATCCTAAGGATGTCCGTAGGTAGTACTTTTCCATGAACTTTTCCTACATAAAAAGGACTTGAAATGAACTTCCCTAGGACGTCCTAGGGACGACAGTTTCCACCTCCTACGGACGTCCTCAGGATGTCTGTTTGCTGGTAGGGATATGGCAGAGCTATCCCATTGTTTATTACAAAATTTGTTTATGTAGTAGACCCATACTGAAGAAATTATTATTTATCCTTGTGATGATATATTTACTTATGCACGTCCAAAACCCTCCATTAATATTAATTGCATATATGAGACAATATTGCGTTTGTATATTACATTTTTAGACAACACATCTCCAGTACTCAGCAACTCTGAATGGCAGTATCAGTTGTTTTGAACAAATTCACATCACATGTCATTATTTATTCTTAGGTTTGTCAGATTTTGTATGTTGAACATTACAACAGTGATAGAAGATTCTGCCTTAGAGCATAGATAACTAGAGATAGCTTGGTGCCTTTATTGTGAAACCTGCATCTAGCGACAGGGCAAAATATACGAAAACCGCTACAAACTAATTAATGTTGCGATATCCATTTGTAAAGACCTTGACAAATGAGATTTATAGACTTCTAAATCTTTTACAATCAATACACAACAGATTTATTTTTATTCATTATTTAAATTGCTGGAAAACGAAAATGCCAAGACAATGTAAACAGAACATGTAAACAAACTCTTATTTTACACGAAAATGAACGAGAATTGATGGTTGCTGGAAGTATGCGACAGTGAATCATTCTGCATATGCTTCTTTAAATGTGAGTGATATTTAAATACAATATGCTCACCGCTATGTAGCAATAAATATGAAACTTGTTTCGCTCGGTGCCCATCAACAGCTGATTAGATCTAGGAATCACTTCACATCATGGAAAGGGATAGGCAATCAGCTCTCTAGTTGTTATCTATGCTCTAAGGATTCTGCCATTTGAAGATATTTCATCAATGCCCAGGGTATGCCTGATTGCAACAAACTTCAGGGAGGCATCTACTTTAAACTATATCATTGTAATATGTACCATTAGATAAAGTAGTAAAGCGTTCCACTAAAACAATGCATAAATCACTATGAACTGAATGAAACAGACTAACATAAAAAACATTTCTGCATGAACAAAATAGAAGAATACAAGATTAAAAACGAAGAAACTGGACGTTTTGTATTTCGCCTTGGGCACATGAAAATGTAGATGTATCCACAAAATAATGTAAATTGTATAACAGAACTCGTACACATTTACAAGCAGGGTTAAAAAATAAATTTCCTAGTGTTAAGAGGTATGTAGGGACAGGCAGTAACAAATTAGGCCAACAAATAAACAGCAGAAATACTGCAAGCACGTACTTGTTAGCGTTTTAAGGAACAGGATTGTTAGAGTCATGGGTCATGAAGCTAATGATGACTGAGCATAACTTAGAATGCTAAGAATGGGTTGGAGAGCATACAATATACAGGAATTTAAAAAACACGCAACCAAATGAAAAGAAGGTATACAATTAAACTCTGCATGTAAATTATTTTAAGTTGTAAACAAATTTAGTGACCTATAGAAAGCTTCTCTCAAGTTTGAGACATCCTAGTTCAGGCAATTGTTCCTTCACACATACTCAGGGTGCAGTCTATTTTGGTAAGTGACATGCTTTGTGGCCTTAAACCACCTAAATTTAAAATTATTTTGTATGAAACAAGTCAGTATTATCTCAAGTAAAAAATTAGGGCTGACTATTTCAGGGTTAGAGTTGTGCACAAGTGTGGAATAAGGTACAAACACAATATGAATTATTGTTTTATGCAGCGTCATTTAAATTCTCAAATACGTAATAAACAATAAATTACCTGTAGTACTTCCTGCTGACGTTCCTTCAAAATTAGAGTGAAGTAATATTTTTGTAATTGTGCAGCTGGTTTAGTAGGCAGTTTTATGCTTATATTTTTCTTCCGCCCCTTCATTCAGACGCTACCTACTTCATGCTCACCTCATGTCACCCCTCACCAGCACTGACCAAAATCACTCACTTGTTCACTTATGCTTATGCTGGTGAAGGAGTGAATTTTACCTTTGGAGGAGTTTGTGAAATATAAGGAGGCTGGAAATTTTAGTCAGGGTTTAGTGGGTTTTTAAGGAAGTAGTTTACAAGACTCAAATTACAAGTTAAATTACCTTATGTGTGTACAATTACAACACACTCTGCCACTGAAACTATTTACTGCAGTATGTTCAGTATCAGTTAAATTTATAAAAAAATAGTTGTTCAGCTGCAAAAATTAAATATATTACTGTCCAGTAACTGGTGGAAATTAAGATACAATAGTAAGAATGTATAACATCTACTCATAGCATTTGTGTTTTTACAAGCTTTGTTAACAAGCACTTAACAAACTTGTACAAGAAGACATCTCGTTCTGTACAAGTGGAGGAAGTAGAAGCATAAATGTTTACTGTTGTTTCCTATAACTGTACTAAACTGTCCATCAATCCAGCACACAGCATTTTATAAGATTTCCAAACAACTTAAGTTAAACTACCAAAAATGGAAGAGGACTGAACAGATGTACAAGATGTGTGTTTCTGCAAATGACTATGTAATGTGCAAGGTTGTTGAAAAGAATAATGGAAGAGGTAGCTACATTTTTGGGGATGAGATTGGGAAGTTTGATTTAATATAAATATTTAGGAGTTGTTCAGGATTATTTGCTTTCGGGTGAGCAGGTAAAGAGAGTAACTAAACCTTAGTTAAGGGTGAAGAGCACTGGCACTGCTAGGGAGGGTTTTGAGGGTAGAGACAGAAAAGTAATGACAAGGGGTGCATGAATGTGAGACCCATTTTGCAATATGCAGCAGCAGCAGCTGGGACTTGTACCTAGAAGAGGAACTTATATTATGTTTGTAATTACAAATCCTATATCTTTTGAGGAGTATGCTTTCTGTGAGATGTAACAAAAATAATTAGATACATTATAGGGCAGCTAGGTGGGTTATAAATAAGTGGAGAAGAGCTGAAGGATAAAAGAGAGAGGAAGAACAAAGACCCTCAGAAACAGTAAGAGTTTTTTTTAGGGAGGGGGAGGTGTAGGAACACAGTGCAAGAGAGACGAGGAAGTTGGAGCGGCTATAAGGATGTTCAAGGTGATGAGAGGTGTGGGAGCATGGCCACAGCTGAAAAGCTAGGTAACAAGGTACACTGTGAGATCTTCAGGGAAAAAAGGAGACCATGAGAGGAAACTACAGAGGGTTAGAATGAGAACTGTAGGAATAAAAACCACAATGATAGGAAGAATAGGCTAGTGCAGAAGTGTTATGTGTTGGTGGAGGGATTGGGCAGCGGGTTTCCTTGTCACCAGACAGCTGACCAATTTTAAAGTAAAATTTTAATTGAAGATTTCCAACAATCAAATTATTTTTGCCTCGCTACCATTTCTTGCGTGATGTTTTCTGGATTTACAATAGTTACTTTGCAGCAGTTAGATTATATTGAAATGTAGGCCCACAGCCCTGTAATCAATTACATTTCTCATTAATTTTTTGCCAATTTAATATTAACAATCCAGCTAACTGTTATGTTAAAAGTTGTGCAATTTTAACTACAGGATTTAGTAGACAATTTATTTTTCTTGATTGTCTTGTGCTCTCATAAATACTAGGCCTAGGCAATACAGCACACACATTCAATATCCAGAAATTAATTTTTCAGAATAATTGTTCTTGAAAAGCATGGTAACACAATAACGTTTCCAATTCAGTAGGCCATGGTAAAACGAGATACAACAGTCGCCATTGTACAAGTTAATTTTGAATATATTTTCATAGGCTACAACGAACCATATTGTGTGTTGACCTAAGTATGTTTACGATTTCTTATTCTATATCACATGAATAAACCATTTGGCACGAACGTAAAATTAAATATATATGACCACATAGACGTAGGCATGTTTATGATTTTCGTGCATAACCTCTCACTTCTAGGCAAAAATACATAAGCATTGTTTCACAACTTGGTCTGCTTATATTAAATAGCTATAAGAAAATATAAAATTAGTAGTTTCCAGAACGTAAAACGTGGTAGACCTATAAATAAACATAAATAACTAACATTCATTTATCATAAGCAAATTGTAGCCTACAAGCATAACACAGAAGCGGGAATTTATTCTCAAAATTGATTAATTTAGAGATGCTGAAAAGAATGCCTCTTGCTGTCCACATATTGCTATTTCAGTGAGAGTATTCTCGTAAAAAAAACATACACAATATAGGCTTGGTTTTTTTTCTCGTTTGTGAAAAACTCTAACCTCTAGCCATATTTACTGTTTACTCATTCATATTTTTGTGCGAGATTAGGTCAGTAGCTTTGCTAAAAAATCACCTCCTACCCAGACCTTCAGCTGAGGTTAGTAGCCTTCACATTTCGGTCAGCAAATTGTTTACAGAATAGCTCTCGGACATGTGAAGGTCAGCACTGTGAATACAGACCTATACTCGGCCATCATGGTGACCTTAAAAAGTTACAGAATAGACCTCCTGGATAAGCTCCCTGCAGCCCTCGCCTACTGCCTCTCACCATCACGTTTACCTTGCCAAGCTTTGCACATTTTATTTATAGTAAGTGCTTTAAGTATATTAGACGTAAGCCTACATATTTTACGGACTATGTTTTATGGAAAATGATGATAAACTTTCTAACCACTTCTAAACGTATCTCGACAGCTTGAGAACAAATTTGTTCTAGTACCGACATTTAGATAAAGTATCTAAAAGGCGTGAAAAAAAAAAAACAATTCTGTGAACCTACTCACATCTGATAGGCATTTCGTACATGAAACAATACTGTCACTTAGAACGAGTGTCCATTAAACAAGTGTCCACACCCATGTATCAACCTCTTTGTTCATTTAACAACAGTAATCGTAATGGATATGTATCTCTATATTTTGTATTTACCTAGCTGTGTCCTTAAGCGAGGATACGCTGATTAGTAAACGGGACCATCTGACTTCACAACGCAATCAGTATCTATTGTGTTCTTAAACGAGCAGTGTCAAAGGCAAAACTTCCCAAAATTAAATTTATTATATAATTAAACTTAATTAATGAACAACCAACATTTTACGAACTGTCAACTTAAGGGTCCTCCCTAGATAGGTTGTGTTTGTGTGTGTGAGGCAGGAGTGGTAAGGTCGTCGTTGACCGACGTATGTAATGTATTATCGCCTCTCCGCGCAAGCTACTCAGATGGCTTGCAGTGCTTTACTATTATCCTTTACCTAAGAGACTTTAAGCAGTGATTACATTATTTGTTGGCAGCGTAGTTCAAAGTCTAACGCTTGTTTATATAGCTGTGTTTGTCTAATTCTGTTGTTATTTTTCCAGATACGGCAGCCTGGAAATATATATTTGGCCATTTTCAGGGGCTCGAAAGTAATGTTTCTAAAAACGTGCCGAATTTTTAAAACTATAGCACAGTAGTTTGAAGCGTGTGTTCATTTTGTAGGTACACAAATATAGTGCGTGTTAAATAGTTTCGTCAATAAAAGAATAGTAGTAACTTGCTGCAACGCAACTGAAGCGCAGGCAGGGTGGCCCCTTAATAGCCATCATATAGGCCTTTCACGATAAAGTGAGCACTGCATTAAGTTTTCTTTCGGCCGTTTTTCAGTTATCTTTACTATTTTTAATATGAACTCTTCCGTGTAACTAAAAACCAGTGTAGACCTAAACGTATCAACACTCTCAAATGTTAACATATATTGGCCCAATAAAACATATTTTTAAATAATTAGAAGTTCTGCTGAGTTTATAGTGAGCAGCCTATAGTAGGTTTAACGAAGGTTGGTGAAACCGGCCACTAGGTCACCATCGGCAGCAGGTTAGATAGCCGCCAGTAAACTATATACAGGAAGGCGAACATAAAAAGTAAACAAACACAGGTTCTAGTGTGTATACATAAAATAAAATATGTTGTATGGCGTTTGAGTAAATATTCACGAAAAATACAATGTCGGAATGTAGTATTTTTGTCGGACGAGAAGCCTGGAGGAGTTAATAAAGTAAAAATGTCACCAAAGGAAGTAATTTATGTAGGCGTAAATTATACAATTAATAATTAAAATGACTTCCCCTAACATGTACATTTTTAACATTTTAAATTTAGTTGCATAGAAAACTCTCGTTTTATGTAAAATGCAGCGGTTATATGCCAGAAAACTTGCACTTTGTGATTCCGAATCGCTATGTAAATGTTTGTTTGGCTCCAGCATTTTTGTACAGTATATAAGTTCACAATTGTAATGTCATACTACAAGATATTCTGCACTGCTCTAACCTAGTCCAATTATACAGGTCTGCCAGACCGGCGACTGAAATATATAATTACTGCAGATTTTGCTACATTTTTATCGGTCGCTAAAATGAATTTCTTCGGATCTATGTACGCGCGGAAATCCATTAAACATATGACTGATTATATTTTTGATCACGTTTAATGTAGAATTAAGGAAATAAATAATTGGGAACTACTTATATTTGATTGATTTGTTAGTTATAGCGTAAAATATTATTGTTAATGTATTCAATTTATAACGTACTCTTAGTTTTTAAATGCATGGGCTCGTTTGCTTAAGGGGCTATCTATAGGTTTGGATTTTTGTAATATTTTTATTGTTAGACATGCTGTTGAGAAGTGGCAACTCACTGCGGTAAAGAATATCCCACTCCACCCCGTAAAACTTTAACAGTCATGAGTGTGGAGCGTTAAATGCGTCCCTAATTGGATTACGATGACTTTAGTTATTATGACCTAGTCTTTGACCTCTGCTTACATTTGCTGCCATCTTGAATTAGTAGGTAGCCATCTTGTTTCTGGATGTCAGTTGGGATATGTAGATTGCTATGTTGTTTCCTACAGGCATCTTATTTTCTATAATTCTAGAATCAGTGCTGATTGACTGCTGGTCAACATACTATTTCAATCATTTTAGAATGGAAGATAGTCGCTATTTTGAAAAATTCGTTTTTTTCCTTCAAAAATATTTAAGAAAAAATCATATAAAATTAAACTTGACAACGCGTAGTCTAATTTCTTAGAATACTTTCGTTTGCAAATTATTTTAGTAAATTTTTTTTTGTCGAAAATTGGATTTACATGATACAGGAATGAAGAAAAAATATCGTTGCATACGAACCTACTCCTTTCTCCACTCAGTATATCGCTATTTACTCTTCTACTGTCACCCTTAAAATCCCAAAGACAGTTTTTTATCTTTATCTTCTCCCGTTACTAATACATTTAAGGTCCTTATTTTTTAATTTCATTCCCAGCATTTATAGGGTAATGCAATGGACTGGTGCAAGCAGTCAGCATTTTAAAAATAAAATTTACTTATTCTACTCAGAGGAAACATAAAATATTTCGGCCATCTTAGCTGATGGCAGTATCGAGCACTCGGTAGGCTTTTCAAACGACCACGAACTGTTGTATTTGCTGAAATAATTTCTCTTAGTTTGTACCAGATAGGAAATACGATTGGTGTAAATACCTACCTGTAAATTTAAAGGAGACGAGTAAGTTGTACACTGTTTATCGTGATTTACTGTTCTAGCATGCATAACTACATTTCTGTCATACATCTTACCGAATTTAGTGTATGGCTCGATAGGCAACCATTGCAAAGTCTTGCTCATCAATGAATTCTGCATGGATCAGCTGGTCAACCAATACTAGTAATCTAGGTTTGTTTATCGTCGTGGAGGTACCAGTACATAAATCACCACGAGGTACATTGGGTCAATTCTTGAAATTTTGCGATGTCATTTCACTGCGAACTTGCTCGAAATTTATAATACATTAGTATACCATTCTGTTATTTTTGAGTGAAACTAACCCCGAAATTAAATTAATTAATGCGAAAAAATCTCGCATGCTATTGGGCCTGGGGGGTCGATTCTCGAGTTGTTACGAGATTATTTCGATTTGCCGAATTTCACTTACTAAACTTCGAAACTTTTATCTCACTATGGCAGAATGGTATTCTTGAGTTGAAATTCCGTAGTGTGGAATCTTAGTGCGAGATCTTCTTCAGTTACGAACTTCCGGTTACACTCCCGTGGCAGAAATCTGCGAGTGAAAAGAACGCAGTACTTGTATGACGCACTGAACGCACCCTGTGAAAGAAAAAATTCGTTTGTTTTGTTGTCGCGCGCAATATTCGCACGCGTATAAACGGAATTATAAAGAAAATATATATAATTAACAAGCAACGTGTTTTGTAATGCAATATTATTGCGTACAAATAATTATAAAGTCTTTATCAAGATACATTTAAATCGTAAGTAATTTTATTAGAAATTCAGGTCACTGCTGCCATCTTGTATCTACTTTACGAACACAACGACGTTGCCTTTTTTTTTTTTTTAACGAGCACGGCTGTTTGCAAAGCTTAAATTTCCTACGTAAGATTGTTTTTGTATTGCACACTTCTCGTAGGTACTGAAATTTAAGTCACCACAAAAGGAGATATAACTAAGAGTTGGTTTATTGGTTATTTCTTGAGCGGAATTTTCTACACAAAACTTAGGTTAGTAAAATCATGGTAGGTCTACATAGTACGGAACTTCGAATAATTACGTTACAACGATTAAATAATATTTAAATTCGTTGATAAAATAGGAAATGAGTAAAGAATTTGTTACATAAAAAAACGATAGGAAGGTGAAGCGCCTCGAACCTATTTTCAAAAATGCTCCGCTGAGCGCATATTACCAAGCGCCTTTGCCACTACGCTACAGTGCCACTTATACTTCTGCTCTCATTATACATATAATACTGTTACATACACACATGTGACGTTAAATGCAAGTTTCATGATAAAATTAATGATTTGTTGCGATCGTGTATTATAAAATGAACAAGCAAAGTATTAATATAGTTTAAAAATACGCGCGGGCACTCTGCAGTACTTAATTGCTTTCTTTCGTCTGTTTGAAAACGTGAGGTTGTAGAAATACA
>PNEQ01072618.1:0-18401 GCA_003012365.1 Medauroidea extradentata
TCAACAGTAAAACACTACAAAGATACGGTGTAAAAATTTTGACGTCATTTGACTGAATGGTTTATGATTGGCGATGTGTTTAGTTTCGAAGTTTTGGCGGCCGCGCGAGAGGTATGCTCGCTAGTATAGCCACCCTCTCGCGCCAGGCACAGAACTGTAGGAACTAGGAAGCAAGCTTGACCTGCCCTGTCAGCTGTGGTGTTCATGTGTTTTATTTTAAAGCTAAGTGCTCGAGTGTTCTCAGAAAAAAAATAATAAAGAGTATTTAAAGGTGGTTGTAATAACTTACCTCCACCAGCAATGCATAAAGTTCAAACTCTCTGACTGCACTGATTCACAGAGACTTAGGGACGTATCTATCAACGGCTTTCGAATAACAACCAACTCAGTTTAAAAGGATATTGTTACATGTTTGAGACATAAAACTTTACATGTGGGCAATTCCCATGAGTTCTTTTGGGATAGAGGTCTTATAATTATAAATAAAATAGTTAAATTAAGTACTAGATTTAATAGCTCACAAAGCTACGAAATACCCAACTATAAACTCTCACAACACAATTAGTTATGCACACAATTAGTACTGTTCCACAGAACGTTAATTAACTTTGACAATTAAAGCACAAGAATATTTACCATTAATCAATTAAATACTACAAACCACAGTAAAAGTTCAGTCATATATCCAATCAACAGTCTCTCACAGTTACAATGTACAACCTTAACAGTCCTAAGGGAGGATGGCTCACCATGTACAGTGCAGCACCCAGAGTGCATCGCTGTCTTCACTCTTGAGGTCTTCGGTTCGACTCCCATCGCGCATCTCCTTCTTCGCCTGTCGACCCGCAGCAGAAGCCTTCTTGTCTCCCCCAGTACTGCTCCGAAGGTATGTGCTTGTAGCCCCGCAGTAGACTCCGACGTCCCCAAGACGTCTTCCTAACATCACCAAGATGTCCACGCCAGCCTCTCTGCACAAGCTTAGCACCTCCTCCGAGCAGGACCAATAGCGAACTCTCGAAGCACTTCTTCTCTTGAATCACCAGGTAGATAGTCTCCTCAAGTCACCAGTTACTGCCCTCCTCGACGCAACACCGTCAGTGTTGTTCACCACAGCTCACCACCTCTGCAGCACTCCAACACAACACCACAAGTGTTGTTCATCCTTCCTACAGCCCGCTGGCGTCACACAGCCTCGACACCGACCACTGCCGCCGTGCTGCCATCCTCGAGACGCCATACCTCGTCAGCTCAGTCGTGCCGACACACAACACCTTAGTGTTATCTGTCCCTTCTGCAGGGCGCTGATGTTACTCAGACTCAACACCGACTACCGCCGCCATGTTGACACCCTCAAGATGTCACACCTCGTCAGCTCCGCCGATGTTACATCAGGCTCGATGCCGTCGTGTTACTGCCCCCAAGGCGCTAGGGCCCAATCTCTGAGCTGCTGTCAGCGTCTTCTCTCGGCCCGTCACTTCTCACGACGTCCGTCGTCGTCCGGTGGCAACGCTGCCCCTAAGGGCGCTGCCTCACACCACTCTCGGTCTCACTTCATCTTCACGACTCACTACTAAGACTTCACAAGACTCTCACCTCCCGACTCCGCACAAGACTCTGCAATACTAGACTGACTCATGTTGCGCAGTTCCTATGCTTTTATACGGCCCCTTCAATGACGTCAATGGCTGATGAAATAAGGTGACCTGAAGTCTAAAAATAGACATTACCTCGGTCTTACTTGTTGATAGTCACGTATTCGCACTGGCGACATCGGGGAAACCCAGTGATGTCTCTCGGGAGATGCGACATAGCTGCGAAAACCCATGACATCACTGGTTGACTCACAGGACTGACCACCCAGCATGATGTAATGTGCCTACTGTGCGGCAAACATGCAACAATATGTTGCATGGTTCCTTTTATATAAAAGCCGTCCAATTAATTTGAAATGCTTTATTGGGCCAATAGATGTTTTATATTTTCAAAAGCAAAAATGGCTGCAAATTGGCCAAAAGAAAAGGTTATCCAGTGCTCACTTTATCGGGAACGACCTATACTAAATATTTTTGTTGAAAAAAAAAACACTTTCCCCCCTCCCCTAGCTAAAGTACTATCTTCGTCTGCAATATGGCAGTGTTCAATTTGGTCATGTTACAAAATAGCAGCGTAACAGTTTAGTTATTTTATGTCTTTGAACAAGACAGGCCCCAGAGCGTAGTGGGCCTTGCCCTGGAGCTGTGTTGCCAGATAGTGCTAACAGTTGCCAATTGGGCTACTTTATCCAGAATTGTTGTACTTGTGGTTCCTTATTTCGCTGCTTTCCATCACAAACACCTGGCAACCCTGCCCCAGAGGGTTGAGTTTGAGAAATTGCTTGTGCGATAGTTCGCTTGTATTGGCTTGTTGCCGTTCTTCAGCCTGCTGCCTTTGACTTGGCGGTTGTAGTAGTTACTGATTGGTGTGCGACAACGAGCTATATAGTAAACATAGAGGGGCGGAAACAGCATCTCCAAGGCTCTGAGGGGAAGCCCAATTGAACGTGGCATTTTGACTCTATAGATAAAATGGCGGACTCTTATTTCCGGCTGAGAGACGAGAGCGATTATACTAATTTAAACTTTATTACAGTATAATATATTACAATAATTACTGGCATTTTTTCGTGTGTTTAGCGGGAATATAGTGGAGCTATAAAGTAACGGATTTTATGCGAACGTAATGACGGATTTTTAACATAATGTTGGCCATACTGCCGTTCGCCATGTTTTCTGGGGTCAAAACAGTCGTTCAACTGGGCTTCACTTTGGAAGCATTTCCGCCCCTCTATGTTCACTATATAGTTCGTTGGTGTGCGAGCATGCGTTATACGGTTGTCGCATAGTTACAGGTTATAATACGTAGCAGAAACTATTTAAGTTGATAATACAATTGTTATGCTTTGTGTTTATGGAAATTAACAAATAAAATTATGCTCAATAATGTTTCGATGTTTGCAAGAAACATACCATATCCGTATACTGCAATCTAATTGGTCGGCTGTACTTAGAAGTAAGTATTTCGAACTTTATTACAAAAAAAAAACTGATCAGCACGCATGTGAAAATTAATGAACAGCGAGACAGAAGGAAAGGCAAATGTGGTAGTTTGTTCTTCCTAAGGGCGCGGTTTACCGCAATTTTCATCGCCATTTTTTTATTTGTACCAGATATTTTTTTCTTATTTTAGACATAAGATGTGACAAAATTTGGTTCTTATGAAAATTTTTATCTCATAGTTTTAGCGTAATGGCTTGTTAATAATATTTTGCATGTTTCCGTTTTAACGACTACACTAAAACCGACTGATGTACCAAACTAAAAAAAAAAAAAAAAAAATCTCAGTGGATAAAGACATTTCAGGCTACAATGACATGCTCATAAAATTAAAGAATAACAAGTATTTGAATTAAAAAAAAAAATACTGAAACAGAAAATAAAACCCGTAACGAACGTGATGGAACTGAAGAACTATCATATCATGTTTCACGGTAAGTTGTATCCGGAGCGGAGTTGATATTTTGCTTTGGTGGCTATTGTTTTACCACGGTGATATCCACGACTGTCAATGTGAACTGTAAGGGTAGTAGTATGTCGCAATGTCGCCGCTTACATTCGTCGAAAATATTCTTAATTTTGGGATTAATTTTTGTCATTGCGTTACACTGTGTTTGTGTGAAGCTTGTAGTGGAGACATTTGGGCGGTTACTAGATGCTATGATCTTAAGAGCAGCTGTAGAGTGAATGTTATGCACATTAAGAAGCGCTGCATTTTGGGGTGCCCTCGTAATTAGACACCGCTGTCACATTCGAAACTCCGGGGTTGGCCTCGCTGGGAATCAAACCCAGATCAATTTGTGAGAGGCAAGCTCTCTGGTTACTTGACCAGCGCGACTCCAGTGAGGCCCTATCAGAGGTCTGATACTAGATAGATCCTACGATCTCCTTATTGAGCACCGATTGTTTGTTACCAACATTGTAATGACGCCAAAAAATACATCAAAATGGATTGCAAACATTTTTTCGGTAACCTTTTCACAATTCACGTGCACGATTGTGTTAGTTGTTCACGTATAAGATTAAATTATAGGCATTATAAGATAGTAAATAATTTCTGTTTAAACAAGTAATACGATAAAACCTTTTGCTCCTTGGCTTTGTAAGCCAAGTCGTTTCAATTCTGTATTATTTGTCCGTTAACCACGATTGAATTTACATTACGAATAATGTGTGCAATTTAATGTTGAGTGCCTTGTTGCGAGTACCCTAACCAAAACATTTCCCACAAAATTATTTTACAATCTCATGCCACGTTTAATGCGTAGAAATAAATTATGTAAACATACTTTTATGTAAACGAACATAGCCCAAGAAATGTTCGAATCATGTATTATTAAAACAGCAGCATGATGCTGTTAACGATGTAGGGACAAAAACAAATTCTTTTGAAAAATCGATTTACTGAAAATAGTCCTAAATAAAGTAAATAAGCAGTTATATACACAGACGAATGTGTAAAGTGGTGTTTTCCAGGCATTATATGCTAACTCTTCGAAAAGTAAATAAGAAATTATGCAGGTGATTTCTTGTACAATTTCAAGCTGCATGTTTGGCAACATTTTATCGTTAATGAGGCCAGCTCTGAAAGCAGGGGCGTCATTTCAGGTTTTTCTAAGGGGAGGTGGCAAGAATTTTTTTTTTCGGCGACAGTGACCTTGTTGCATCTTTTTATTAATTAAGCATGTATAAATAAGAAACTTTAATAATAAAACTTCAATTTTATGTTATTGCATTTGCATTTTTAAATAACAAAATACAAAAAAATAATACACTTATCCTTCTAAGTTCAGGGGGGGGGGGCATTTGCCTCCCACTGCCTCCCCTAAATGACGCCCCTGAAAACATCATTTTCGGGTCCCTCAAAATGGCCTAAAATGAGGATTTCAGACTGCCGTATCAACCGAATTCGAAAAATACAACTATGGAAACAAGCGTTAGATTTTGAACTGTGCTAGCCACAAATAAAATAAGGTGTTCACCGCTTAGTCTCGTAGGAAAAAAGAAAATAGCAAAGCACTGCACGCCAACTGAGTAGCTTGTGCGGAGAGGCGATAATGCACTATATACGTCGGTCAGCTGCAACCTTACTGCTCCTGCCAACTTTAAACCATGTCGTGCAGACAGTCCGGACTTGAACGATCACATCGACACTATCCCATGTAAATTATTTCTGTTTGAATAATCCAGGAGTTAGTGTTAAGAGCATTACTCACTCCTACTAAAGGAATGCCTTACAGACCCTCACGAAACCCAAGATCATGTCCATAATTTTTAAAACATCTACATTTTGTTACAATAAATTGAAAGAAGAAGCATCAATTGACAGATATATTAAATCAGAATTTGTAAACTCGGACTGTGTTTTTATTTGCAACTGAAAACCCAGTTTTTCGAGTGTTTTTAAACATACTCTGTAAACATTTCTGTTGGATAGTTCAAAATAATTATTCATGAGAACTATCATTTTATATTTGACAAGGAACTTTCTCGCTTGATCCCCCATTGTCGTCACTGAAATTTTCGAGAAAAATTGGGATTTAGAACACATTGCACACAAATTTGGGCAGCTGAGCAAAGGCTGCAGCTTTGTGATGAGCCAACAAGAAGCGCCAAGGAAAGAGACGACTAAGGAGAACGAAAACTACCTGCTGTGCTCACTAATACGATGCCTGGAACATGTTCTCTCACCCCACCACCCTCCAAAATCGGTTATATGGCCAGGAGGCTGGCTTCCTTCTTCACACTAATAAAAGTAGGGGTGTATACTTTTGTCAGTAGCACGAAAAAGCGACCTTGCGGGAACTGACTGGCACAAGTAAAAGAATCAGTTTATAGGGTGTGCAGTGCAAACATCTTCAGATCCTACTCAACTCCTTTTTTTTTTTATTTTAATATCACCTCGACATTTTCTTTAAAAAAAAGTAATGACTAATGTTACTGTACCTTATTTGATAAGGATTGGTTTTATTTTGTTTTACTCTTATCCCTTATTACACTTCAATATTGTCGCCTATCGCATCTTTTCCGTAGTGTTATATTAGGACGACAGATGGACTGAAACAATGTACTGTAGTACACACACATGAGAGGCAGCTCGGCAAACATTTACTTTTACTTTTGAAGTATTCAATAATTATCAATAAACGTACAGGAATGGCGGGCGAAGTTGTTACGGATAACAAAAACGGATAAACAAAACTTAATGAAACGTTCACAACAAGGCATTACGCAAATTATGTATATTTATTTATATATATTTTCAAAAAGGGTAAGAATAATGAATACTTTGTTCAAATTAAGACACCGATTATATTCTAAGAAGGAACCAGCAGTACACTCTAATTTATTACGGCATAAATTCACATTTTCTTTTAATTCCTGAACTTGTTTAATTTACGTTCCTGACAACTTCCGTACAGAAGTACTTAGGCCTACGTAGAAAAGCTATAATTATTCAGAAATTAATCATGGAAGGTGTCTTCGACGTGAGCAAAACTTGCTGCGACGCAAAAGAAAAGAATTGATGAAAGAAAGATTGAGAACGAAGTAATACGTATGCCAACTATGCATATCCTATTTAGATACCGCATGATAATAGAATTTTTGTGTAAGTAGTTGCTCTGTTAAGATTATGGAACGATTTTGTAAGTTTTATAAATTAAATGTAACCAATTTTTATTTCATAGAAATATGTAAGAATAAAAAACTGAAAATAAAAGCACACACATCTTTCAATCATTGGTGTTGAAACTTAGTCGGTAACTTGAAAAACAAATGAGTATGGATCAGCGCTGTAATGAAGAGCGGGGGAAACGGGAGAACCTCGAAAAAACCCGCCGACCAACGGCATAAAAGGGTACAATAGTTTCCAGAATTGGATTATTACTGTGCATTTGAGTACAAATAAATATTCACTCTCTTTAAATGGTTTGATATGGCAGCTTCAATTGATATTGAGAATGTTTTTTAACAAATTATGTGTAGGCCTATTATATTTATGCATGTTTATGTGCATTTTTGTACGTTATACATATAACGTGCACTCGATAAACGAGTCCATTTTCATTACGTAATTACAAATAGATATGGTACTTAAATCTCGACCCATGCAGAAGTTTACTCAAATGAAAAAAGTTATGACCTTATAACGTAGTTGCAAACGTCGTAAAAGTCTTCCTACTAAAATATTCTTGCCATTGGGAGAACTACTTTGCTATGAACACAAATGTAACTTGTGTTAATTAGCAGATTGTTTAGATAGCCCATGTACATGATAGGTCCTTAGTTATTTGAGCCATTTTGAAATCCCTGTTCATTTATATGTATACTAGCTGTTACCCGCGACTTCGTTCGCGTAATTTTCTTTTTATTCACACTAAAATTTTTGGAAAACCGGATTTTACATTCCCTTTAATTATCTTTGTTAGAAACTTCCGCGGGTGCATATTGTTGTTACCAGTGACTTCGTTTGTGTAATTTTCTATTTAATGCACACTACAATTTTTAGGAAACCCATTCTGCCCCACCCTCCTTCACATTATTATTTTTTTTTGTTAAAACCTTCACAGTATGCGTAGCTGTTACCCGTGACTTAATTCGCGTAGTTTTCAATTTAATGCACACCAAAATTGTTGGGGAACCCCATTCTGCCCCATCCTCTTTCCTTTTTTTTTTTTTTTTTTTTTTTTTTTTTTTTTTTTTTTTTTTTTTTTTTTTTTTTTTTTGGAAATTGTCGGGGGTGCACGTAGCTGTTACCCATTATTTTGCGTAATTTTCTGTTTAGTGAACACAAAAAAAAATTAGGGACCTCGATCTCCCCCACGCTCCCTTCCTTTATTTCTATTTTTATATGATTATCTAATTTTCCTTTTGGAAGAGCACGCAGCTGTTACCCGTGACTTCGATCGTGTGATTTTCTATTTTCACCAAACCGTGCCCAACTTTTGGACATCAAATTAAGAGTTGTTTCCCACAAACAATATATGTTTTGAGGCCACAGTTTTGGTATAATCTCATTTAAAAGTCGTGATTTTACTGTTTTCCCGGCTTACCCAAAGTAAATCTATCCAAACGATCGAATTGAGACAATGTACGTAAACAGTGAATGGAGTAAGGTACACCACGAAATTAACTGAATTTTTTAAAAGTCCCGAATGTTTAAGAATATTCGAAATTTTTTTTAAACTAATAATTTTTCTAGGTATTATCACAGAGGTACAATGTTGCAGCGTACTGTATTTACTTTCACTATAAATTGTCTCATTTTGTTCATTTGGATAGGTTTTACTCTGGGTAAATAGCAAAAACAGTAAACTTGCGAATTTGACACGCGATAATACAAAAACTTTGGTACCTAAAACTATTTTGTCTGGGAGAAATAACGCTTAACTTAAAGTCGCACAAATACTAGCAGAGTTTGGTGTAAATATAAAATTACGAAATTTCCGGTGCAGAGCACGTTTAACACAAATAAAAGTTGGGTTGTACACCTTGCCAGAGAAATGGTGCACGAATAAGCGATCGTGCGGGGAACTGACTGGCACAAGTGAAACAATTACTTTATGTAATTTTTTGGTATGCATTGCAAAGATCTTCAGATCCTACTCAACAAATCTTCAATTTTATATCACAGTCATATATTTTTTCTAATAGAAAAGGGAATCGTAAAAACTGTAACTTATTTTGTAGAAGTAAATTTTCAAAATTCATGTTCTTCGGCCGCGTCTTTTTCGTGGTGTTGTATTTGCAGAGTATACAACTGTGATGCCATGACAGGTGGACTGAAACGATTTACTATAACACATGAGAGGCAGCTGGACAAACATTTCTATCTAAGGCATTCAATAAATATTAATGAACCATAAAGGAATGGCGGGCGAAGTCGATTTTTTTCCTAACCTACCCTAACTACTATGTTATGTGTGAGGCCCGGGGGAGGAGCGGGACTAAGTGCGTCTCAGGGCTGAGCCCCATACGCCTACAAGGGAGAAGTTTCATGTAGAGGAGGCATGCATCGCGGCAGAGAGGGATTGGGCAGACATGACCGTGATTGGGCCATGTCTACCTCCCTGAGTGTACCTATAGCTAAGCCATAATCTAAGAAGAGAGAGGGAAAAACCGGCATAGTACCGTAAAAACCCTCTCGACAGAATAGGAGTGTAACCACTCAGCAGTTACATGCATTAAAAATAAGAATGGCACTGGAAAAGTAGGAAGGTCCAGGTTATTATTAGAGTTGTGAAGTAAGAGAGAGGCGGGGGGGGGGGGACTGTATTTAATTTCTTTATTTAGGGGCGAAGTCGTTTCGGAACACACAAACGGGTACACAAATTATAATGAAACGTCCGCAGCAGACATTTCTCAAATCCAGACACCGACGATGTTCTCAGAGAAAACCAATAGGGCACGCTAATTTTCTGCAGCAGATTATATAAATTCACACTTTCATATCTTATCTCTGTGTTCCTGACAGAACTTGTGTGTGAGTACCTGCATAGAAAGGCTAAAATTATTCAGCGTTTGGATTTTAGAATCATGAAAGGTTGTCTTCGACGTGAACTAAACTTGCTGCGAAGCAGAAGAAGTGAAGGAAGAGATATAGAGAGATAATGACCTTCGTCAGCCATAAGGAGCGTGTTTACAGTTATCTTGTGTGCTGTAGTGAGGGCCGTGCATTTCCAGCATTGTTCGCTCTTCAAGCAATCGAGTACCGAAAGCAGTGGCGAGCGAACGATGGGTCGCCGAAAGTCTAGTAAAAGCAAGTTATTTTTGTCAGCTCCCAGGAAAAAGAAGCGTAGACCTGCGGTGCTAAGTAAATACGTGTAAGTGAAATTATTTAAGTGATAAATAAACTTGAAAGTTTTATCATGTGTGTGTGTGTTTGACAATCATTTTTTTCAATATTGTTGTAGGAGAGGCAAACTGAAATGCGAGAGTTCAACTACCAACACAGCATCTGGCAACTCCCATCCTACAGCTAACAGTCATCAAGATATCAAAGTATTCTCAGAGGACAAACTCACGTATGTTTATTTTATTATTAATGCTGCCGTATACCCTCAGAAAAACAGCCATTTTGCTAACTTTTGACACTGAATTAAGTAACGGAAGACGACCAAACTTTGATTGTCGTATTTCCACATTTCTACAACAAATATTGTTCAGTATAGAGAGAAACTTGTGACGACTACCAATTACAAGTTACCTTTACAACTGTCAAAATTGATTTAGACTATGTAGTTCGTTTCTTACTTTATTGGTAAAGTAATTATGAACTCTTTGTGTTGTACAGAAGTATATCAAGCGATATCATCTTTGCTGCTGGACTAAACTTACTGTCAGGAAATAAACCACAGACTGTTACCAACAATATTATTATAATTACATTTGTGTTTTGTGAAATGTATGTGCACTCTAAAAGCAAAAGTACCAGTATCAAAATGATATGAATACTCGTCTTCTACCGTGGTGAATCGGGTTCTGTGAGATCGTTTAGAATTATTATTAGTAGGCCTATTACGAAAAATCCTGCTACTAATTAAGTTATTTTTGTAAGCATCAACCTAAAGCAAGAAGCATTCCAATTTTTCAACTGATTTAAGTGCTATCGAGGATTAATTGAAATCACATTTTACAATATGCAGCCTCCTTAATTTTCGAGCTAAGGAATTTTCGCGTGAGGGAATCCTGTCGGAGGATGTGGCTGGTAGGCAGGTTATTTTCTCCAGTTTCCCCTACCCTTGCATTCCGCCGCTGCTCTGTATTCACACCGTTCACCATAGCCGCGTCGCCCGCTCACATTACCTTGACCGTAATGCTGGTACAGTCAGTTGGGGTAACTTTGTACCATTTTGAGGTAACATTGTACCAGGGATTTTCTTTTATATAATAATTTTGTGGCATTCAACCACTATGCAAAATTTAAGATTAACAAATTTATTAATCTAGAACACAACCACATTCTTCAGTTTTGAAATCCTTCACTTGAAATTAAACTAGGCTGGTGGTGCAAGGTTGCCCTGACCGGTACAAAGTTACCCCGAATGACTGTATTACGATGACTTCACGTGTCACGTAACACGTTACCACTTTAACTTCCGTCTGTACGTTAAACCTTACCTGGTGAACTCGGGCATATTACGATGCGTCACGGAACACTTTATATCGATGGTGAAGAATGAAAACCTTCTATGTCATAAATTTTTAATTTCACAGGAAAGAGAAAAAACTGTTTATTTTGTATGGAACACATCCACAGCTGTAATCTTGATATAACATATTTAGTTGAAAAATTATTTACTATGTTCGCTACGTAAAATATACTTCGTCAAATTTTCCGTGCAGTAACATTTAAAAAACGCTGAAAACTGACATAGGTTTCCATTCTTCACCATCGATATAGTGAAGTGAATAAATATTGTAATTGATTTTTAGAGCGAAAACCTCTTTACTTTTGGCTGGTACCAGCATATTTGTGTTATTTCTTGCCGTACGACAGTGGCGGCTCGTGGATTGTTGCCAGGTAGGGCTGCAGTTGCCGAGAACTGTACAGAGTTGTACGCTAGTTGACTCTACAGCCACTGACACGCTGGACTGTAGGTGCCCCTTACTACTGAGTGGCATAGAAGACTGTAGCCGGCACGTGGGCGTACCCAGAATTTATTTTTCGGAGGGGGTTTTGAACCGTAATTGTGAAGTCGGTACTTTATTTATCCATTTTTGAGTTTTTTAGTTTTTATATATTAAAAATTTTAATGTTATTACCATATTTCTATTTTTAGTGTTTATTAAAAATTTTAATGTTATTACCATATTTCTATAAATTATCCTTATTTAATAGTTTTAAAAAATTAGAATCCTGAATGTTATAAACGCAAAAAAATCCAATAAGTTTCGTTGGGGAGGGGGGTTGAATCCCTAAAACCACCCTTTGGGTACGCCAATGAGCCAGCAAATCTGTCATGATCATTGGTTCACTGCGCAGCCATCAGAAATGCACAGTTCTGACTATCTGCAGCCCTACCTGGCAACACCACTGCGTACGAATGAAGTGTTGGTGAAATGTGGGTTCGCGAGCGATGCACTTAACAACCTTAACCTAAATGGGACGATCAGTTGTGTCGTAGGCAGAGCTACGATTTTGTCGCGAAAGGAATGTGTACGTGTATCTGAATTCTGAATAGTATCCAATTTTCACAGTACAGAACTCAAAACTGTATTTCATTTATACTGCAGAATGAGAGACTGATATTACCTGAACATGTATGTTTTGAAATTGTACTTTTTTAGGGTATAAAAATCTTAATATTTGAAGTATAGTATCCATTACAAAAACGGCTTTTTCATGTGAACAGTTGTTCCAATAAATGTGAACATGGACAAACTGATATAGAACCAGAAATTGGTATTAAGCTAAACATGTAGATATTAAAAATAATGTAAATCAATTGTATATTTTCGTAATACTCAGCAGTTTGTTTCCTAATCTGTTATCGTAAAATATTGGCATTATATTTTAAAGTTAGCGTAAAGAACATACAGTTTTAGAAGTTCTTAGCCAGACTTCAACTGATAAGAAATCGTTGACCATACCAAAAAATAAAATAAAATCTTTCTACAGCTTTGTAACGGATCTATCGAATCTCACCTAGTGCAATATTTAGTATATTTACTACAGATTGTTGGTGTGTTATAAACGTCGAAACAGTTTTTTTTTCTGATTCGAATATAAAAACTCACTGACGGTAAGGAATTGTTTATAAAATTACAAATAATTATATATAACTTGCTTAGTCATGATACCATAGTACTAGTGTGATACTTGCATGGTTTTTAAAAATACGGCGTGTAACATTAATTTATCTATTTCTAGTCTTAAGAGTATACAAATATTTTTCAGGAAACACGCATTCCATAACTTTCAAACAACGTGATGTTAAAAAACACCAAATTGAAAAGTATTCTTTTCTTATAATACAACGTATGTGAGTAGTATTTGTGTAGTTGTAAGTTCATTTACCAAATTAATTAATTTTTTAATTTTTGAAAAATGCCCCAAGAGCCATGGTCAAAACGGTGTTACATGTGGAGACTTTTAACTTAGTATCAAAGAAGAACGTCCTTCTTCCAACGAAGCGATATCGAAATTAAACACATTTCAGTGATATTTTATAAAAAAAAATAGGAAACATTGTCAGTTCCGCCTTACTTAGGTTCCCGAAAACAGTCGCACACAGAATGGTCATGATGGATTCTTGGAAATACTTCCGCCAGGTTGACAACCTCCTCCCACCTTCCAAAATCCGTTCTCTCGTAGGAGGGCGAAGATCTCCTGCTGAGATAACAACTCATCCTTACTTGTTCTCGCTGTGTACGTTTATTCCTCGCATCCCTTCTTTCCCTAGCTGTCCTAGACTCCGTGTCGAGCTGGAAATTTTATCTCAGCAGTCCTCTTAAGGGCGTTCAAGTGTGAAATTCGTAATTTTATTTGAGTAAGAAACTATGTCAGTTTTATAGACGTCACTATAAACTACATTTTCCTCTTATGGAAAAATTTTAGCATGCATAGTATCCAAATAGTGGCGTGTCAAAGTCGAAATACACATGATTATGGACGCATACAATCAAGGAAAACCATCAGACTTACTGAAATAAAATAATTTACACTGATATTAGATGTCACTGCCTAATGGCGAAATGTTATTAGAACATGAAAGAACGTTTCTTCGTTTATTTAAAAAAAATGTTGAAAATAAGGTTTTTGATGACAAAAATTAGCAACACCTATTGTACACTAATAAAAAAAACTTGTCAATTTCAATGGAATATTTAGTTTTTGGCAAATAGCAGCATTCCTTCTGATTACAATGATACCAAATTTATAGCTTTGAGTAATGTAAATTCGTCGTGATGCTTGTTTGCGTTAACAAGTGCATTTCTCCGTCCGCCGTGCGACGAGCTGCCATGGCGAGGTGTCGAGTTGCCGCGATAAGGTTCTGTAAGGTGGCGCTCCTCTTGGGAACTCTTCCAACCGCTTGGCGAGGAGTGAAGATGTGTGTGTGGCTCACTTGATGTTTGGGTTTTCGCGGGGTTTTTTGTTAGGTGCGGTGTCAGAGGGTCGTAGTGGAGTAATAAATAGTGATATTGCGAATTGGTATTTGTTTGAAGCTTATCAACATGGCCAAGTTTCAGAGACGAAGACAGGCACGGACTTACAAACGCAGTAGGAAAGCTAAAGTTCAACGAGCGATTTGGAAGAACAAGAAACTGATCCAAAATCAACCTGCTTACAGCAAGGAAGATATGACGTAAGTCACGTTTTTTGTCTCATTTAATTTTATTTTTATTGCTTAGTCAGTACGATCGTCTTTGAGAAAATTAGTACTATAACAAATTCTAAATTAAATAAAAATTAATTATTTGAATAGTAAACAAACATTACGTAAGATGACATTAGGGTTTAAATCCCCTTACTATATTTTATTATAAGATATATATTCTCACTTTAAATTTATTTTTTATTACTACCGATTTTATTAAAGCTGTTCGTGTCAGATGCCTTTACTTTTCGTACTCAGTGGCAAAGAAAAACGCATTATGAATGTCCGACTTATAAAGTTGTATTTAAATTTGTTTAATTTTTTTTTGCAATACCCCGCGATACATTTTGTGTACAGTAACTTATTTGCATCAACACAGTTCAGTAGTTTTGTTCGATGCTTCATGCTAATGTAGACGAGACCGATAACCATGTATGTGTAGTTCATTAAACTTTAATGACTGTTTTGTTAGTGTTTTTTTTCACAATTTCCTTATAACGATATTTTAACTTTTGAGTTTACAAATCGGTTCGTAAATTACGAAAATCAGCTCTCTTAAATATCAATACTGTATTTGCGAAAAAAAAAAAAAAATTAAATCCAATAAGCAACTTACAGTACAAAATTAGAATGTACGCGTGATAATAGGTGATTATATTATAGCCGCTTAAATTTTAGCAAATTGTATATTTTTTGCAACATAACGTATTTCATTTACTTTATTACACGTTTTTTTTTTCGAATACTATTGTGTGAAGTAGTTGTTTTTGTCCTGTACACAATTTGTAAAAATTAAACTTATGTTCAGTTGTGCAATATTTTGGTTTAGTCAGTGTGTTTTATATTATTTCAAGTAACTGTGTTGTGTACGGGCATTTCCACAAACAATTATTGTATAAAATTGAAAATTAAAATGTGCAAATTTTGAAAATTTATAACTTAATTATTTTACAGGAATAAGGCAGAGTTGAATTAAACAAACCAGGAATTCTCTTCAACTGAAGCCATCAGTATAGCTGAATCACCTGAAGGGTATGTATTTGTATGCTGGTTACATAGAATACATAAAATATTTCAGTTTATGTGCATGCAGTTACGCAGAGAAGCAGGTCGTAATACGGTAACAGGCATTATTTAATTATGAATTTGTAATTTTTTCTTTTGAATGTTCACACGGTATCTTACAATAAATTATTACGTTAATTAGTATAACATTTCTTCTAATACAAACGAAATACACTGAGAAATAAATATATAATACAATGAAATACAAATCGTAGATGTCAAAACACCCGCGCAGAAGTCAATGACCTAACTCACTCAGCTGGCCGGGAAGTCTGCGCGCGCAGCCTCCCCCTAACCTTGTTCAAGGCTGGCGGCAAGGCCATGTTGCCAAACTACCCTAAACACGGCGTTGCGACCTCTGCTCCTCAGCCCTCCCACCATCCGTTGCCGTCTTCGTAGTTCGTACACACTGCCAGGTAGCACGGGCAGCTGTCTTTCTGTATCGCATCAGTAACGCGACGATATGTCTGCGACACGTAAAAGGAAGTGGGTCACGGATTTGAATAAAGCTCCCCTTGAAAATTGTAGTTCGCAGTAGCACAGGTAACATTCAACGATATCGAATATTTACATTGATTTCGTTGTAATTGCTATAAAACTGAGCATACATAAAAATCGTAGAGAAACTTTATTACATTCACCGAGGTATGAATTTTTAGTGATGTAACAATAGTAAAGAGCAAAATACCTTATCGTAGTTTTTTTTTTTTTTCTCACTGACAGTTCGTGAATATTTACTTATTTAGATCTGTGTAGTCTATCACAAAGTAATATTTACTACGGGACATTTATTGCATTTCTTAGGCCCACTCAGAGAGTTTGCCACAAATTTATCTCAGATGTGATTCCCGAATCCCAGTTATCGTCTCTCTCTTTCCCAAATGTTATATATGTGTAAACACTTATAAATCTGGAAACCAGTCAGTATTTCCAGCGATGTATGAGTATGTCTGCGATATGCTAATCGCATGATTAACGGTAATTAAAAAGAAGCAAGTCGATATTACCTCGTACGAAACATGTAATGTTTCAAGAATCGTCGCTAGGGAACAGTGACAAACTTTTAATTATCAGTCAGTAATAACAGCTTTCTAATCTTTTAAACACATTTGAAGACCATTCTTTCACATGCGCACACAATCTTACGTAATTTATCATCTTAATTCTGTTTTAACACCTGGACAAGTCTTATTATTTATGTATCTCACTTTGTTTTGATAAAGCTGGATTTGTAGGTACACATAGTTGACATGACCCGCGGTTGTTTATTGATTATACTCGCTTACTGCCATTGAAATCGTGAGTGTCGTGGTCATTGTTAGTGTAATAAACTGAAATATTGTGAATTGGAATTTGTTCAAAACTTTTCAATATGTCCAAGTTTTAATTACTTGTACTGATTTAAATCGGCGGACGCTTCCGTAACTTAGTGTTGCATGCTTAGAAATGAAAGATTATATAATGAAAATAATGTTAAATGGCACATTTTGAAACACATCGGTAACAATCCTCTGCAGTAGAAGTCCTAAATAAATCTCATACTATAATTATAAGAAAAGTCCGTCGAAAAAAAAATATGCCGGGTGCTATCGTATTTGTTTTTTTTTATAGCAGTGTGATGTAAAACACAAAACACCCTGTGGCGTGTCTACGCAAACAAACTTCACTTTTATAAAATAACAATTATAGATTTACAACACAGTCGTAATTCTTCACGTCAGATACTTTTCTTTTTCCGTCGATAAGAGAATACATTGAATTTATTATATCACTTTGTTACCAAACGCCTGGGTTCTATACGCATTACATACATTCGTTAGTCCTACAGTCTCATTCAGATTTTGCGTCTATATTTTCTGCCAGTCGGATGTTTATTTCGTAGTATGTTTGTTAGATATGTATTATTATTCAGTTTACGTCACGTACGATGCAATTACAGAACGTAGCATTACGTATTCACAATATGTGTAGAGAAAGCTTAGGGATTTGACTGATCAAGTTTAGAGAATAAGTGTTTGACAAAATACCGTACTGTACAGTACTTTACTCTAGATTGTATTAATTAACAAGTGAATAGAGTACATAATTAAGGCTAGTTAATTTGTATATATTAGGTGAATATAATTCTGCTTGAAAATTTATATTTTAATATACTTAAATAACCAGGATAATACCTTAGTAAACGTTCTATGAACACATTATAACGGATGAAATATAAATGTAGGTTCAAATATGATGTAATTTTGCCTGATAAATATCAGTACATGTTGTGTAGTAATACTTGACACTTAATTCCAATATGCATTACCACAGTAACTAGCTCTTTATCTTAGAGAGTAATTTTAATTAGGCTACTTTAATTTTCGTTTTCAGATAACTTAAATTGTCTTTAATTTTTAATATAAAAATAATAATATGAAGACGATCATCAGATTTCAAATTCGCATCAGCGTACTCATACACACACACACACACACACACACACACACACACACATACACACACACATACACACACACATATATATATTTATTTATTTATTATACCGATTTTTTGTGCCACTCAACAGCCGAGGCCAATAACAGAGTGACACATACAAAAAACATATAACATTACAAATGACATACAAAAAACACAAAACATTTCAAACGACATACAAAAATGGGATTATTACACAAGGAACAGTAACACAAACACACAGACCGACAATACTAACACAAAAACAAAACAGGACAAGGAAAGACATTAACAAAAAGAGGGGGCAATGTACCCCGATAATTATCTATAACCAACCTAGGTCGAGTGTAACTGTTTGTAAAGAAAAACAGATTCAACTTTTATAATGTCTTGCTAAATTTTGGAATGTGATTTTCCTTCCAATGAAGGGATCAAACTCACTAAATGATTTATTATACATTAGAAC
>PNEQ01072619.1:0-18363 GCA_003012365.1 Medauroidea extradentata
TTCAAAATTTCAAATATAATCTACAAAACTATGTCGTATCCATCACAAAAAAAAAAAAAAAAAGCCACTTCACCAACATGAATGTGCAGAAAACCAGATCTTATGTAATCTAAGATAACCCATTCTGTAAATAACTTTAGTCATGATACTCTAGATAGACATTTTATATATTACCAAAATAAATATAAAGCTTAAGCTACAGATCTGCAAGAATACCTACTATCATTGTTCACGTGTTTCACACAGCATCACTGCTGGTGAAGAAAGAGTATACAATTAATAAACTCACCACTTCCAGGACCTTGTTGTCATCACCGAGAGGCCTGTTCAGGTCTGCCGTTGCGTAGCGCTCAAACTCCGTGCTCAACATCTTGTCAATTAGCCGCTCCATTTCCTGCAGCTGTGAGCTCAGGTGCCTGACCATAAAGATTGATAGTTTAGAACCCTACTGTGGCAAGATTTTACAACTTTTTCACACCTTTAAAGTCATATACACTAAGGCAGAGCTAGCATAAATATAAACCATGAACTGAAACATTAACATTCTACAGTAGTTGCCAGATCACGTAATGAACGCTCTATTTCTATTTGATGAAGTATTTCAATTGACCGAAAATACTGTAAACAAATTAGATATACAGTAGAACTGTGTTATAATGAACCCTTGCATAACATTTTCTTTGTTGTAAGGCTTCATATGTATGGTACCTTAAACTATTGTATAACAAGAAATTACCCTCCCATTTATAAAGCAGTAAACATTTTTTAGTCCCTTCAGAAACGTAAGGGGTGTACCGTACATGCATCTCTTACATCTTCTACCAGTAAATCACTCAAAGACAATTTTCTAACGGAATCTAAAGTCCAATGAGATACTGTAGAAATAATTTCTCAATTTTGTTTCACCAAGTTTTAATAATAGCAGACATCCGTGAAATGTAAAGATAGATTCAACTACAGTACATCAAGCACACCAATTTCACACAGTTATTTCATTATGAGATTACAAAGATCAACCTATTTAAGAGTATCAGACCGACACAGTAAGTACAGTGTGTCTCTTGCCCCATTCCTTGCCATTAGAGAATTCTATGAACTTGCATCTGATGAAAGTGCTCATTCTGCTATTGAAATACAGTATTTGCTGTTTCTGACCAGCCCATAAATCAAAAAAACTAAAGACGTTTGAACTTGGCGCCACTGCCATTTTGTTTTAGTGCCTTTGTTTCACGTGTTGGTAGAACTAGGTAATATGAGCAATAAAGATGACTGAAACGGTCGCGATTGCTGTTGTATCGTGAATTTGCCTTTTCTTTATCCACCAGAGGAACGTAGTCCTCTGGGCCGGATTCCGGATCTTCGTGACTACTTTCGAGTAAAATGCGTTTCGTACCGTCTAGCGTACGTTATTGCTTGTTCGCAACCACCCTCTGTGCGTGGCTTGGACATTGTCTCGTTTACATTGCAGCTTTCATCGCAGTCGTGTGTAGGTATGCTTATTTAGACATACAGCTAATCATTTGTGCGTTAGCTTTGTTTGTAGAGTGAATTGACAGCGGGTGAACTTTACTGACTTGTTTTTGTTTACAGTAACACCACCGGACACGTTGAACGTTATATTGATTGTGCGGTCGACAAGATAACCTGATTATATATCGCGCACAGCTATTTATTTAAGTTTTGACGTGCGTTGTTCTCTCGTACGGACTTACACGAAAAAAAAGTCTGACGAAAAATTAGTTTCTGAGCACCAGCTTGAGCGTGCAGAGGACCGTCTACGACGCGCAATGTCTCTCACGCCTGATGCCAAGGAGGGCGATATTTGTGGCCACCTGCCGTGATTTGGCCTCACTACAGGAAGGGTTTGAAGATCACTTACAGTTGGATCTTGCACACAAAAAAAGGACAAATTTGATCGCAAGAAACACAAAGAGAGGCTCGAAATATTCGGCACTCAATACTACCAGGTCACGGCTGCCCTAGAAGAATGCAATGTAAGTACCTCAAAATGCCTAGAGTCTGAAGAAACGTCAGTGCCTGTAGGCCTCACACCACGGATAGCGCTTCCCAAAATTAAACTACCCACTTTTAGTGGTGAAATAAAGGATTGGACTAGTTTTTCAAACCTCTTTCAAACCCTTATTATGCAAGGCAAGGTGTCCGATGTAGAACGCTTAGCATACATGAAATCGTCAGTTTCTGGTGAACACCTAGCACTTATTCAGTCATTGCTTCTGAAGGAGGGAAACTTTGCTGTTGCATGGGAAACCCTAACCAGAGCTACGAGAATAGGCGAGTAATGACAGTCCCTAGACTCATTACTGCAATCTCCCAAAGTAGTGGATGGCTCACCTGCTCTCTTGCGTCAGCTTCTGACAGCCGTTACCGAAAGTTTGGCTGCCTTGACAGCAATGGACCTGCCAGTCCAACACTGGGACTTAATCCTCATTCATCTGCTTGAAGAAAAGCTAGATTATGTGCTGCGACAGAAGTGGGAACTCTGCAAAAGTGAAATGGCTTCTCCTAAATTGAAGGATATTCTCTCTTTCCTAGAGAGGCAGTGCCAGTCATGGGAGGCAGCAACTAATGTAAAATCCCAGCCTGTGAAATCTAATACATCAAGGCAGGGAAGGGGAACCCACTGGACAACTTCAGTTTCTTTGATAAATACATCAGACAACAAAAGATGCAAACTGTGCAGTGCACCTCATTCCCTTTATACCTGTCCAATGTTTACAAGCAAAGTGCCTCAAGAGCGGCACATTTGGGCCAGACATCATCATCTTTGCTTGAACTGTTTGCGACCTGGTCACAAGTCAAAGGAGTGTCGCTCTCCTTTTTCCTGCAGAGAGTGTAACATCAAGCATCAGACACGGCTGCATTTCGCAAATGCTGCTGCACAAAATCTAAATGAATCCTTAGCGGTTCCTCACCAGCCTAACCCAGATCCTGTTTCTTTGGGTATTAGTGGCCCAGCTACCAGTGATGCTAATCCACATGCTGCATCAGTGACATCACTTTCCAGTGTTGCTCAGTCCACTAATGTGTTGTTGTCTACTGCTATGGTGGAGGTGAAGGATTGTGTGCGCAGCTACCAAGCTGTGAGAGTGCTTCTTGACTCTGCCAGTTAGGCAAGCTTCATCACCGAAGGATGTGTCAAGAGGTTAGGTTTGAACCGGCGGAAGGCAGCCCCGTAAGTGCATGGTCTTACACAAGCAGTACTCAGTGTGGCTAGAAGGGTCACAACGTGCTACATCAGACCGACAGGAGATGGGTCGCACCAGACACAAACAGAAGCCTTTATTCTTCCCAACATCACCACAAACCTTCCAGCCTCTGTCCTTCCTTCTCATGAGTTGACTCATCTTACCAGCTTAAAACTACAGTGAAACCTCGTTAATACAAACCCTATTAATACAAAGTTCTCATTAACATAAACAGATTTTTATTCCCATTGGAGTGGGACAAGAAATGAAATAATTACTTAAATGCTTAATAAAAACTTTGTTTATGCATTAAACCATGCAATATCAAGTTCTCAAGTAAAAGGAAGTCATTGTGGTGAAAAGACTATTTTATTTGTGGATATAAGCAGTGTGACCAAAATTTTAGAAACATTTTAAGGTTTCAATGAACACCTGTTAATACAAACCTCATTATTACAAACAGCCAAATATTTGGTCCCTTCAGGTTTGTATTAAAGAGGTTTGATTGTAGCTGATCCTACCTTTGCCACCCCTGGCCCAATAGAAATGCTTATCGGAGCTGATATTTCACACCTAGTTTTGTGTGGACAGCGTGTTGAAGATGTGGGCTCCTCTATAGCTTTAAACACAATTTTTGGATGGGTGCTCATGGGACCAGTAAAGCAATCTCAAGGACCTCTTCTTTCACACGGTGTCTCTCTTTATTCACTAGTGACAACATTGGATGAGGTAGTTAGTCACTTTTGGAAGTTAGAAGAGGTTCCACAGAAACCAGCACGTACGCCACAAGATGTTTGTTGTGAAGAGATATATGCAAACACGCACTCCAGAGATAGAAATGGCAGGTATGTGGTTACTTTACCACTTGTTGAACTGACCCCAGAACTAGGTGACTCATACACTCGAGCGCTCCAGCGCCTACACAGTCTTGAGTGACGTTTTGAGCGTCAGCCTGAACTGAAGGAACAGTACTCAGACTTCATGGAAGAGTATGTGAGGTCTGGACACATGGAATTAGTCCCTCCTTCAGAACTCCATTCTAAATAATTTTACACCCCACATCATGCTGTGCTAAAGCCGGACAGTACTACCACCAAGTTAAGAGTAGTAGTCTTTGATGCTGCTGCGAAGGGAAGTCTAGGGATGTCATTAAATGATGTGCTCCTTCAAGGACCCAAGCTGCAGAAAGATCTAGTTGCTCATGTGATAAATTTTCGTTGTAATAGGTATGTTTTTACTGCCGACATCAAGCAGATGTTTCGCCAAATACTTGTTTGCCCTGAGCACTGGGATTACCAGCACATCTTATGGCGTTTCTCTGCTGATTAGCCTGTTTTGGTGTTTCGACTCAAGATGGTTACATATGGGTTGTCAGCTCCTCCTTTCTTGGCCATACGCACCATATTGCAGTTGGGAAAGGATGAAGGGACGAGATTCCCCCAGGGTGCTGTTGCATTGGAAGAAGATTTCTATGTAGATGATGTGCTGACAGGCGCCGCTGATGTTAAGTCACTTGTTGAACTTCAACGACAGTTGGTATCCCTTCTCGAGGTGGGCGGTTTTGAACTGCGTAAGTTTGCAAGCAACTGTCCTGATCTGATGCACAAGCTCCCTACAGAAGACAAGACTATTGCATCTAATTCGTTCGATGGAGAGAGTGATTCCATTGTCAACGTCCTTGGGTTGCAGTGGGACCCTATACAAGATACATTCCATTATAAGGTACAACCTCTCGATCATCAGTTGACAAAGAGAACAATCTTCTCTGACCTCGCCCGAATTTTTGATCCACTTGGGTGGCTTGCACCTCTAACTATGTTTGCTAAGTTCCTGCTGCAGCAACTATGGCTGTCGAACAGTGATTGGGATGAAAATCCACCAGCCAACATTGTTGCCAAGTGGGAAAGTTTCAAAGAGCAGCTACCTACTCTGGCATTAAAGTCTGTTGATCACAGTCTTGGTTTGTCCGCTGAACACGCATATGAACTTCATGGATTTGCTGATAGCTTGGAGCAAGACTACGCTCCTGTCATTTATCCAAGGTCTACTTCTACCATCCAACCTGCGGTCAAGTTATTGATTGCGAAATGGAAGGTTGCGCCGGTTAAAAGGGTTTCACTTCCCAGACTCAAGTAATGCGCTGCAATACTTTTAACTCAATTAATTCACTATATCTTGAATCTTTCTAGTCTACAACTGATTCGTGCCAGGGAAGCTCTAAGTGTATATGCATAGTCTGATTCTATGGTTGTCCTGCATTGGTTGGCTTCCTCCCCTCACCGATGGAAGACACTTGTGGCTAATAGAGTCTCACAAATTTAAGACCTAATTCCTGCTGCACAGTGGAACCACGTCAAGTCCAAGGACAACTCAGCAGACTGCGCTTCCCGTGGACTGATGCCAGAGCAACTTGTGCACAATATCTTTGGTGGTAAGGCCCCTCTTGGCTGACCAAGCCAGGTCAGGAATGGCCACAAGTTGCTGAGAACACGGAAGCACCAACATCAGATGATGACCTTGAAGAAAAGAACAAAAGATTCTTGTGTTTGAAGCTGTTTTGGAAGGGCCTCTTAAACAGCTTCTTTAGCGGTTTAGTAGGCTACTCAAGGTTGTTAGAACTATTGCGTTTGTGTTACAATTCACCCAAAAGTATAAACCGTCATGTGAGAAGCTCTCAGGACCACAGCAGTCTGGGTAGCTCGATAAGGCCCTAATGCTCCTTATAAGTAATGTGCAGAAGAAATGCTTCTTGGATGAATTGATGGCCATCAAGAATAAGGCATATTTACCTACACAATTTCGAAAACTCTCCCTCTTCATCGATGAAGGTGGTGTTCTCAAGGTGTGCGGCTGGCTTCAACATATGAATATATCTCGTGAGCATAAACATCCAGCGTTATTACCAAGAAAGCATAGATTGACTGAACTGATCATTCAACATTACCATCAGTTGAACTGCCACCCAGGAGTGCAGGCCCTACAGGGCATTCTCAGAGAATGGTACTGGATTATCTCTGACAAAAGAGCAATCCAGCACTATGTGGGGCACTGCTATAGACGCCGAAGAGTGAAACCATTATCAGTCAGTCCAGTAACAGGAGACCTCCCAGCAGCACGGATAAAGGAAATAAAGCCTTTCTCCACGACCGGAGTTGACTACGCTGGTCCATTTTCAATAACTCTTGCAAGATTGCGGGCAGCACTAGTTTACAAGGCCTATGTGTGCCTATTCGTGTGCTTCAGCATCAAGGCCATACACTTGGAGCTGGTGTCTGGTATTTCAACAGAGGCATTTCTGGCAGCGTTCAAGCGGTTCATAGGGAGAAGAGGAAGGTGCAGCCACATATACAGTAACTGTGGCACAAACTTCATTGGTGCCAGTCGAGAGTTGCGGACATTCTTGCAGTCTTCTAGTCATTAGAGCAAGGTTGCAGATGCTGCATCTGTCTATGGAGTGACATGGCATTTCAACCCTCCAGCCGCACCTCACTTTGGGGGGTTGTGGGTGGCAGGTGTGAAGGCAATGAAAACCCACCTGTCCCGTGTTGTAGAAAATAAAATTCTTGCACACGAAGAGTTCTTAACACTTTTGGTTCAAGTTGAAGCTATTCTGAACTCTCGTCCTCTCAATCCTATGAGTTCTGATCCTAACGATCTAAACCCGCTAACCCCAGGGCATTTTTGACCCTAGAACCTTTAACTGCAATACCAGAACCAGACTTAACTTCAGTTCCAACAGGTCGTATGGGTCTGTGGCAACTCATTGAGCACATGCACCAAGTATTTTGGAAGAGATAGCGTAGAGACTATCTACATACCCTGCAGCAGCGGAAGATGTGGAGTCCGTCTACTAACAGCATTGCTCCAAGGATGCTTGTTCTGTTGAAGGACGACCAGACTCCACCTCTTCAGTAGCGACTGGGTCGTGTCACCCTGGCATGGATGGTGTAGTCAGGGTCGCAACAGTGCGAACTTCTACCAGGTCACTCAAGAGACTTTGTGTCAAATTGTGCCCTTTGTAATTAAAAGTATCTTTTAAGGTGGGCAGAATGTTTCTGACCAGCCCATAAAACAAAAAAAAACTAAAGACGTTTGAACTTGGCACCATTGCCATTTTGTTTTAGTGTCTTTGTTTCACGTGTTAGTAGAACTGGGTAGTATGAGCAATAAAGATGGCTGAAACGGTCACGATTGCTGTTGTCTCGTGAATTTGCCTTTTCTTTATCTACCAGAGGAACAGTTGCAAAACGTGTTTGTACATGACATTGCAATGGGGATTCTTGAAGCGTGAAGGGTTTGAACTAAGAAAGAGTTCAAATAAATATTCCCACTTTATTTCAGCAGGCTATTCCCGAAGACCACTGCAATGTCCCATACAAGTTGCAAGAAAATAGAGGCAAGATATTTACAGTGTTGGAGGTTGTCTGGGAATAAAAGTCCAATATGTTTTCATACAGTTTCCATAAATTTAATCCTGCAATCATCCAGAGAATTGAACTGTCCATCATTGCACAAATATATCACCGACTGGGTTGGACTGCGCCAGTTGTGTTTCAAGTCAAAATATTCTCGCAAAGTCTTTGGCTGTCAGGTTTTCGACTATGATGAAGTGCTACCACCTGAAGTGACTGATGCCTGGAACTTGTTCATCTCACAAGTACCGTACTTTGACAAGGTTAACATTCCTCATACATCTGCGTCAAGCATCATACATATTAAAGACATAGTTTCTGAGATGCTTCTATTCATGGGTACTCAGCTGTTTTGTAGGGGCCACGATGGCAGAATGGTCAGACCATTTGCCTTCCATCAGGGTGATCCGGGTTTGAGTCTTGGCAGGGTGGCATGTGCCACAATAACCATTAGCTCACAGAGCTGGTAGAAATTGAACAAAAAAAGTGTGGGCCACTTGTATGACACTGCCCTCTACAGTGTTAACCAACAGGAAAATTTTTAAAGAATGTCACTACATATATACATAGATAGCACCTTGTGCAGTCAAAGTAGCTACCTCTTGACTCTTTGTTTCAGATTCACAGTCTTGTATTTTTGTAATATGTAGTTAAGCCACATGGCTTACTCAGATGTGAGCCATAGTCCATTCCACGAAAGGTGATGACCAACAATTTCTGTTGGCATTAATCTTCTAGAAGCACAGTCTGCATGGCAATCATGAGTGGGAATGTGTTATCAGTGAACAAGTATTTTGCTGTCTTGTATCTATGACACTGGTTGGCCACAAATGTTCTCAGACAATGTAACTGAGTTTGAATCGAGGAAAGGACTACAGTCATGTCACGTCAAGCAGTACATCCTCTAGTGGAGATTCTCTTGCAGATAGTAACTTCTGTTCTTTTTATGAACTTAACAAGCAGACAGGCACCAAAAACGTTCAGTAGGGGAAGGGTCGTAGTTAAGTTCCTAGTGATGCCACTCTTGAATTTTGCATACATCAAGTTGATCATCCCTTCCTCATAAGATGTCCTAAAGTACAAAACAGCTGAGTGAGAGAGATTTTGGTCAAAGCTTATCACTGAGGTCTTTAGCATTTGTGAGAAGCGATATGATGAGAGTATGGAGCAGTACCGGAATGAAGCGGCAGGGTAAACGAGAAATCCCCGAGATTCCCACATGCGAAAACCCGGGGACCGACCCTGCCAAGACTGTAACCCGGATCGCCTTGATGGAAGATAAATGGTCTGACCATTCAGCCATCGTGACCCCTGCAAAACAGCTGAGTACCCGTGAATAGAAGCATCTTAGATGTGTGAGGACTGTTAACCTCGTCAAATTATGGTTGTGCATCTTTTGTCCTCAATTAATGTATTTGTATTACTATTCTTTATTATTTCGATGTAAAACCTATAGTTTTAGTTTTTGAAACCCATTGTTACATATTATCAGTGTAAGTTTGCTGTTTTCATTGGGGTAAATTTTGGATTCTGTTGTATCACTCCGCCAAGGCGCGCTATTAGTTACCATGTCCGTCGAAGCTTATCAGTCGTGCAGAGATGGCAGAAGGGATCAGTTGCGTTGCGGGCGCTGTGGAAAAGTGGGGCTGGCGGAAGAAGACGAGATGGCTTAACCATGCAGGCTAGGCAGTAGGCAAGGACTTAGTTTTTTTAATATGCATCCATCTTTGTTTATTCTTTTGGAACTTTAATAATGTGTTTGGAAGCTGTAAGAGATGGGATAAGTAATGTAACTAGGTTTTTGTGTTCTTTCGCTCGTTACAGTATTAAAGAGCAGACACTCAGGAATCAGCATTGAAACGGACATGGAGATAACATGATAACCTCGACACAATGGTGGTATATTATCGGAACGGAACTTAGGGATTCTTTGTTACGCTAGTAGTGAGAACTGACATCAATAGAGTACTGTACCTATGATCTGATTCACTGTGAAATAAAACAGTACGAGCGAAACTACTTTCTTTCAGTAAACATAACCTCAAACTTTCCGCCTACGTGCCAACAAGCTTGTAAATAAACATTAGCAGTAAACCCCAAACACTAAACAAACAGCAAGTGAGTGGCGAGAGACATCGCACTCGTCACTACTAGTGGCCGGGGAACATAACAGCCCCGTTACAGTTTAGGTAGGAGGAGCGGGTTTCGGTGGTAGAACACAAACCACAACCCTGGGGGATAGGTGGCCTGGCGGTTTTTGGTGGTAGACCACAAACCACAACCAAGTAGGCAAGTAGGTAGGCGAGGGTAGGATAGGCCGGTGGGTTTCGGTGGTAGAACACAAACCACAACCCTACGGTAGAGGAGGGCAGGTGCCTAAGCTAAGCTCAGGAGACCCGAGCCCTAGACTGTTGACTTCTCTGGTGAATGCACGCCCTTTTATACCTGACTGGGAGGCCAGAGTACGGTTATCAAGATGGCCTACTGGCCACCTTGCCATCTGGAGCTGTCTGTGCACGTACTGCAATACCACCCAGCCTGAAATTTACTCTTGTACAAAACAACTGCTTACATGTCTTTGCGTGTATTGCCGTAAACATAACAAAATACAAAATACACTGTTAAATACAATATTGATCGTTTACATACAAAAGGTTGTTTTATTTATAATACAGAAGACATTGGAAGATATTCCTTCACAAGTCCTGGGCTGTGTTTTATCCTTGAGTCCATGTTGCCTTTTTATACATGCTGCGCACGTAATATTTGTTACATTGACAAAATGTTATTACACATACATAAAAACACTCCTATCGGCAACACATACGTTATAGCTTAATTTATGGCCCTGATGGGGCGGGAGACAAATACGTGAGGCCTACCCAGTCCTACTGTGAGGCTGGTTTAGAAATATTAATAGACGCAACAGCGATGCATCAATATCCACCAAAAAATGCATTAGTTGAGTTTGAAAACTGACAAACTCCTTAATACAGTACTTCACCAATATCAAATTCTTTCTTTATGAAAAGTGGTGCCACAATACTAGGAAAGTCTACAGCTAAGGTTTTACGCACCACTTGTAGTTGCTTAGTATTTATTTTACACTCGGCCCCGTAGTTTTATAAATGTAAGAGAGTTAGGGCTACTACCTTGTTTGTGCGCAAAGGGTCACCTAAATCCTTTATTGTGAGCAGTGTTGCCATAAGACGTAAACACTATAAGATTGGAGATATTATATTTACTGTTTTGTGTTTATTTGTTGATGCCCGCCAATGATGTACTACTGTATATAAACAAACCATATACGCTACGCTAACCATGCCAGGCGGAGAAATATGAACTTTGAAAAGAGTAAAATGTATATAATAATAATGTTACATTATTGTATTTAATTTGTGCTTTATATTTATTCTTTGGCAACATGGACATTTTCTACGACCCCACGGGAAAGTTATCATATATTTGGCAGAGTAGTAGGAGATTTGCAGGTGTTGGGGTGACTCGCCTGCTAGCCAGAGATGGCCTCCCCTCCAGCAGCGGCCATCTTCACCACCCACTAACGGAATTTTAAGCCCCCCTCTGGGGTATATAAGGCGGGCGTTTGCCTAGCTAGATCACCAGTCTAGGACTCGGGACTCCTCCTTGAGCAAAGCCCAGGTAGTTCTCCCATCCTCGAAAGGGTTGCTGCCTGAGAATGAAGCCGAAACCTTATCCCACCTTCTCCCGTGCCGATGTCTACACAAGTAGCTACTGAGACGCCCCTAGCCGAGCGGGCAGTAAAAGGGAACAAACACACCCTACCGCGAGTCACTTAACCGCCACGAGGCGTGTAGCAATTTCCAGCGGAAGTTAATCCATCTGTAGTTTCGGGGGCTCAGTGTTAAAACGGCCAAGCGCTCAAAACAGAATTAAGAATATTTAGTGAATGTTGTTGTATAAATCAGTGAATACCAGTGATGTAAATTTGTAATGTAAATAGGCTGAACTGTGACTTGTATATTACTAACACATAATAATAATGCCATTTAAGTGAATTTCCTCGTTTTATTCCTAAAAGTAACTCATGTCAGACACCGAATACCTAGTGCTCGACATTTCTCAGGAGGAAAGAGAGTTAGTGGAAGATCGTAAAGCTATTGCAGCTGCAGAAAGTAGGCTGGCAGCAGCCCCCAGTGTAAACAGTGTACCTAGACGAGTAATTTCGCAGCCACAGCAGGCGTCAGATAAAGCACCCTCACTCTTGAAACTTTGCCGCCTATACACAGAGACCGAGAATAAGCTACACAGGAAGGGCAATTCCAGTCATATTCTTAGGGAGGACGACGACTACATTGCCCCTAAATTAGCACTATCAAAACTCCAGAGAAACCTGCACCAATACCCCCTTTCAGGGTTAAGCAGCTTACGAGGGAGGCCGAACAGGAACCCAAGCGCCTCTCAAGAGCACAAGTGTCGACTCCTCCAGAAGTTGTTCTAAGGTGAGTAGCTAACACATCTGATCCCTTCTGATAAAGTGAGAATTTGCGCACAGTGTGTTTTTTAAGCTTGTGTTGTGCATCCTGATCCAGGGAGCCACTCTCCTCGGAACACAAGTAATCTCTCAGCCCCTTAAGGTAAACCTCTCATCATGCTCACCAAACCAAAACCATATTATTGGAACTCCCTCAGCGAGCAAAGTGCGACAGGTTCAACCCTACCTTCATGCAGAGTGAACCCCACCACTATGATGCTAAACTGAAGAAAATCAAGTCAGTAACAGTAAAATACACTCCACTGACCACTGAACGCCAGCTGAAAAGAAGCAGTCACAAAATCAAAATGGCTGTCCCACTGAAGTACAGGATTCCTTGTCCTTCAAAGTTGTTACTGTGTCGGCGGCTTATAAATCCTCATAATGCTATCACTATCGGTCCATCTAGTAACTTATTTTAGGCCAAGCAATCACAGCAGTCATATACACTGATGCAGCGCCGACCGAAACACACAACCGATAATTACGAAGTTGAGACACAATGCCAAATAGTCCGCAGTTATTGCAGTGTATAACCAATGCTGAGATAACACTGTCTACCCACTTGATTACTTCCCCCCCAAGTCTGAACTGCAAGTCCGTACTCGTTCGCTTTTGCCTGGTAAGTGTCGCCTCTGTATCAAGCCTCTCCCCCCTCCACACTGCCCCCCAACCTGGTGCATGCCCAATAGCACCAGCAGAGGAATGAGGGCCAGAGTGTAGAAGTCTAAGGCGGGGACGGGAAGAAAGAAAACCAAGGTGGGACAAGATGTCATGCAGAAGACATGTCCAAAGGATGGCGCACATTGGGAGACAAACGTAAATAAATACAAACAATTACACTCAAAATGAACATACATATACTAACCAACAATATAAAATAAACATTTTAAAAGCCCCCTGCATGGTTCAAAATTGCTAATAAACTTGGGAAATGTGACACCCATATACTAACAGCATGAGTGAGAACCAGGCCCCGTAACTATGTAAAACCAATCTTTAACAGAAGACTGCAGAAGTTTCCCACTTCAGTTGGACAATTTATCAACAAACAATAAATACTACAATGAAATAACAACAAAATTAAATTATGCATCTAAAATAATGCATGTCATTAAAAAGCAGCAGCTGGAAAGTTAAATTTGATACTGAAAATTATATTATGAACTTAACAATTTTGAAGCTTCTCTTTCCATTGTTCATTTTGCGTGTTCTGAAGTTGGTATACAGTATGAGGAAGAAGAAGAATTGTAGTGTACTTCTAGCATCTTCGAGAAAAATAAGGTTCTCATTTAATTTGTATGCTACCCAGTGAGAACTGTAAACATCTGGTATAATTTTTTGGGAGACATCTGACTACTGAAATAAATATAAATTGTAATTAATTTAAGAAGTAGTCGTGCTTTTTTACAGTGAAGTTGGTTGGATATAAACAGTAAGTGGGAAAGACAAGTTTTAATGTACAATAGGGGTATAGGGTGGAGAAAAATCAGCACATTTTCAAAATTATCTATTATCCCCTTTCTCATTTTTACGACCCCAATCCCAGATGCCATAAGGGGTCATAACAATAGGGTCCTACTGTAGAAATAATAAGTAACATATTCTATCAGTGTACACATGTATTAAACAACAAACTACATAACAAAAAATTAAATACAAGTTGAAATAGAAAAATCGTTGATATAATAGCACATTACGACTCTCTACTACCGGCAACATTTTTCTGACTGAATGGAAAAAAAAAGTATGTAGTGATTTTTTGTTATTGTTTTGGCATAATAAATGTTCATATCAATCTACATTTCTGTGACAGAAAAGCCTCGCGACATGAGATGCTGTAGCGAGTCGGTACTTCCACCGTACTACCGGACCATCCTGGTCACGGCACCAGAAATGTAACGCGTCTCCGCTTACTGAAGATTGTTGAAGAAGACCATAAATCCTGGTCACGGCACCAGAAATGTAGCGGGTCGGTACTTCCACCGTACTACCGGACCATCCTGGTCACGGCACCAAAATGTAGCGGGTCTCCGCTAACTGAAGATGATGTTATTTTACATAATTGTTGACATAACCTCTGACGTGGCCGGTTGTGATCGTATAGGTTTGCTGTATCTACATGAAATTAAAACCTGTTGGCGTGACTGTTTTTATTAATTAACTTAAAAAAAAAAAAAAAAACAACTTTACATACAGAAACTCTAGATTTCAATCATAATAGTCTTCATCATTGTCCAAGCCTGACGCTCCCGGGAGAGAACTGCTCAACCCCAAAACTTAAAAGAGAAAAATTAAAACTAATTTTCAAAATTCGAAACACGCCATGACATCTCAACCATAATGTTCTCGCAAACGCAAGGCCTCTACTCAGCGACTAATATACATGGCTGCTTAGCCACCTCGCTCCCACACAGCCCGCACAACCATCTTCATCAACGTCCTAACACCAAGTCACATTACCATCTCTCCGCAACCAGACAAGCTACACAACCATCTCTGTCGGCGTCCGAACAACAAGTCACATTACCATCTCTCCGCGACCAGACAACAAGCTACACAACCATCTCTGTCGGCGTCCGAACAACAAGTCAATATGGCCGACCCACCGAAGCTGCTCTCTACCTGCAGCGCCACTAGCAGCCACCCAGCGCACCAAGGTAAAAACGTAACGAAAAATTAATATTAAATTAAATATAATAATAAATTATAAACTTTTATACTTTTAAACAACTTGAAAAGTGAAAATATTCTTCTGAAAACCAAAATTACATAATAATTTACAACATAAATTTAAGTAAATTTGAACCACATGCCCTTTCATTGGCTCTAGCCAGCCCGCGCAAACATACTACTGTCTCTCTCGCACACTCAACGAGCGGCGGCGCACGTGCACTTTGTGAAAAGTAAAAATATTAGAAAAACGGTTAAAAATCTAAATATAGCGATTCCAGGAACTGGGCAGACACACCTGTGCCATCCAACTACATACTATACTTGCCAAAAATACACCCAGCCCTGAGTTACAATACAATGACAGTTAAGCTGCAAATGATATTACAGTATTAAATTAAAATTAAAACACAAAGTTGCCTCAGCCTAAACAAACCAAATTAAATACATATAAAATTTAACAATTTCAAAAACTGATAGGCGTACAGATAAAAAGTCAAACAACAGGTCAACAATACCTCAAAGTAATTATATAGATAATAGCAAATTCATTAAGTCAAACATAAGGAAATAATAAAATAAAAACAGGAAACAATAAAGGCCTAAGTGGTGGGTGGACCGCCTCACAATGCAAAGGCAGGGTGATTCTTGGGAAGGAAGTAGCACAACGACTCACCTGAAGCAATGCACCCCCGCCAGTTCCTGCACAAGGATCTCCTGGGTGGTGGAGATGAGGTCCAGAGCTGCCACATAGTCTGGAGTAGACAGTAGTAGCTGGATCATTGGCTGAGTTTGGTGGACTGTCGCCATGAGCTTCAGCTGCCATCAGCAACCACTACCATTACTGTCTTGTCACTTCCTGTCTCTATGTACTACTGTACTTACAACTTAACAAGTAACATCAACATGGAGCACTACCAATTATTGTATTTTTTTACTTTTCTACATACTAAAATATAATCACTTGTACAACAACACACACAAAGCTAATAGTGGTACGTATTATCCAAATGTTTAACCTCTCCAAAAAAGAACTGTGTGTGCGTATGACCATGTGTACAAACAAAAACATGTGCCCCACATACACACAAACAACAGACACGAAACACATAAAATAGATCTTTGAAAGATTTTTGCAATGGGGATGTACAGCAAGATGAGTATTCATGGATATACGTCATTGCTTGCAAATGTTGCCAAGTCGCAGATAAACCCACAAAAACATAAAAATACAAAGAAAATAAAAAAAAAGCAACAAAATTATGAAAAAATTAATTAAATAAGACCAGATATGGTTGTTGTCAACACACACACAAATAATTCCAGAATAGGAATATAGTCAGTACATGATAAAAGAGACTAACAAAAAAAAAAAAAAAAAAAAAAAAAAAAAAAAAAAAAAAAAAAAAAAAAAAAAAAAAAAAAAAAAAAAAAAAAAAAAAAAAAAAAAAAAAAAAAAAAAACCAGATAGAACACAGTATATGGACAGGAAAACGATGGTGGACAAAAAATGAGGAGGACAACACAAATGAACACAGAGACAGAAAAGATTGTAGGCAAGACAGCACAACGGAAACAACACAGACAAAGATAGCAGGTTCTCTTCGATGACAAAAGATGCGACGTTTCGGGAACTGAAATCTGTTCCCGTCTTCAGGCACACGGACAGTCCGATGATCACGGACAGACAGACTGTGAAGACTGGAAAAACAAAGGTCTTATATAGGAGAAAGGCCTGCTTCTAGGTCGGCCAACGAGAGCGCAGGTATTTTCTGATTGGTCATGCAGCTTGTAATAGGCTTATATGCTGCAATGATGACTTGTATTACAGAGTTTAGTACGAAATTCTAGAAAATCTATTTCAAAACTGTTTTACTTTTAATTAAAAGAATCCAAATATTCTTTAATTCTATACTTTGTTGGCTGAAAACATTACTATTGCTGACATTGAAAGCTGATTCTTTTATTTTTCTTTTAGTCTGGTTAACTTCAACAGTAATTGGAGATGCATTATCCCACAGTATCTTGTGACTGTTCTCCCAAGCATGTTCGGCCAGTCTCGATTTTTCAGTTTCACCCTTCTTGGTATTATTTTGGTGATCTTTAATCCGAGTAGTGAGAGGTCTGCCAGTTTCTCCTATATACATGCTTCCACATTCACAAGGGATTTTATACACACAGTTCTGAATTTTCAGTTTTTCTATTCTGGGTTTCACATTGGTTACCATGGTTTTGACTGTGGAAGTGGAACAAAAAGCTGTTTGTAGGCCGTGCTTATTCCTGATAGGCCTTGAATATATGGTATCTCAACCTTAGAGAAATCCATAAACCACAGTAAATATTTTTCTAGTACAGAGAAATCTGTTGAAAAACCAGTGGGAACTTTAGTGATGCCATATACAGCTCAGCAGAATTTTGCCAATTTTTCTGTAATTTTAGTTTGTTTAAGCTTAATTTATTTGTATCCAGATCGGTTATTAATTTCCACTAGAGTGTTCTAGAACATTTTACCAGAAGGGAAGCCGTCATAGTATCTTAAGGGGCCATTGCGATTACCGAAGCTGGTCACTTTGTTCTGGACGGCCGAGGGAGATGGACGTGTGTCGCGTTGTACCAATTTTGCACGTGGTGAGAGATAAGTTAGCCGCGAGATGCGGACGAGAGCCATGGGGCCGCGATGGAAGGCGGTGAAAAGACTTTCTAGTAGCTTTTATTATTAATTACCAATTATATGTTGATGTGAACTTACGGCGATACCAACCGCGTGTCCGGCCCACTATCGGTTACAGAGGTTATGTTTTAGTTCAGCACGTGCTAGTTTTCTTTAATTTTTGTTTCGTTTGATTCAATTAACTATCTGTTTTATTATATGTTGATATGAAAGAAGAAGTGTCTGTAACGATGTAAGCACGAATGAGTTACTTTTTGAAAAAAAAGATAATAAAAATGGGCTGTTGATTGAACCAAGTGTTTGACTACAGTTCAGTATGCGTCTACCCTTCAATACCATGTAGAACCCCTGAAATAAGAGTGTAGTTCATCACTGAGGTCAGAGTATTTGTGAGCATAATAAGTTTACATTTTGACACTACAATAAAATGAGTGGGGCAGGTGCCACCACAGTAATATAGCGTACTTGAGTACATAGTATTGTGACGTGCACTGGCACGTAGCACTTACTTGGCCTCTTATCATACAGTAATTTCAATTTTTTTTGTCTTAATTGATGTTTTCTTTTCTTTGTTGTTAATAACAAATTAAGTAGGCCAAATTAACCAGGTAGCCTATAAGGATGTATACGGCGGGACCCAACATATTAATTGGGGATGCGAGTAGAGAAATGTGCATTAAAATTTTCCTTTTTTAAGTTTAAATTTAACTTTAAAGCAAGAGAAAAGCATAGAATTTTACATGTCAATTTTATTGGATTTATATCGTGTTTGGACTCATTTGAAAGCTAATTTAATTTCAAGCAACTTTTCTAAGTAAACTTTTCTGATATTTTGCCTTGTTTAAATTTTGTTAAATTTCAAGTAGCTTATTAGCTTGCTTCTCCTGG
>PNEQ01072620.1:0-18402 GCA_003012365.1 Medauroidea extradentata
GATTGAAGTTTAACATAGTACATTGGTTTTGCTGTGTAGATTGAAGTATAACATATTACATTGGTTTAGCTGTGTAGATTGAAGTTTAACATATTACATTGGTTTTGTTGTGTAGATTGAAGTATAATATATTACATTGGTTTTGTTGTGTAGATTGAAGTATAACATATTACATTGGTTTAGCTGTGTAGATTGAAGTATAATACATTTCATTGGTTTTGCTGTGCAGATTCAAGTATAACATATTAAATTGGTTTTGCTGTGCAGATTGAAGTGCAACACATTACATTGGTTTTGCTTTGTAGATTGAAGTTTAACATATTACATTGGTTTTGCTGTGTAGATTGAAGTGTAACATATTACATTGATTTTGTTGTATAGATTGAAGGATAACACATTATATTGGTTTTGGTGTGTAGGCTATGCATTGAAGTAAAAAATATTACATTAATATTGCTATCCGATTAGAGGATATTTCGTTTACAAAGAAATTTGTAGGTTACCAAGTTACTATGTTCCCTCGAATAAAATGGCAGCACAATAACAAACAATTATTTTACAAGTGCCACTTTGATAAACAATATCAGTATTGTTGTTTACAAGTTAACCCTTAAAATGGTGTGCTAACATTAATATTTTGGAAAACTAAATTAGCAGGAAGTAACGTTTTCATGTGTGGTCATCTTTATCAACATTTATTTAGAGATTAAAATGAATACTTCTTGTATATGAAAGTCATTTTCGAGATGGTTTAATTTTGAAGCTATTAATTAAACTTTGATTCCATATTAAAACACCGTAGCTGAAAGTTTCGAAGACAGAGTCATTTAGCTATAATGTTTAATACTTTACAATTCTTGCTGTAATTCGTTTTAGGTATAAAATGGTTTGTAATATCTGGACGAGGACCTGTGGAGGTTTCAGTGGTCCGCAGTAACGGCCAACATAAGATGAAAGCTGCGAGCTACGAGTGTCGGAGGAGTCCATGACCCGTGTCGTCTTGACGGAAATGAACAGGTGATGCTCAACACGCCATGAGTGACGTCAGTTCAACAAAAAATATCCTCGATTATTTATTCACGAGGATGAAACTCCGAGTTGAACTCGCCAGCGCACTCTGGAGGACTTTTATTATATCTGAGCACACGCGATAGACACACTCTGCGATTTATTATTAGTACAGCTATTAAGAGTTCAAACTACGAAGAAAAACTCTTTCCCTTACACTTTATTGTTTGACTTGAAAAATCACTTTCGTACAAAGTGTAAAGATGAAAACTATTAAGAAAATTTGTTCTTGATTCTACGTTTTGATAATAGTCTGTAATGTGTTGTAACCTCGAGTACATGTTTTTTAATTCCATTTGTCTTGTTAGCGTCATGCCACGTAGTTTAATTTGACAAGCCAGATTAAGTACTCCATAAAGTATGATTTTAAAGAGTTTATTGTTACGGTTATTAGTTATAACTTATATGTCGTTTCATTATTTTCTTTCATAGCTCGACCATTTAAGTTTTTAGACTTAATATTGCCATAGTAACCGCACAATGAGCTTACATATGCAACCTCTGAACTGATACCTGATTTGTAAATTCTATACAAAATTAGTTAATGCTTGGCGACATGTAGAAGAGAGGTAACGTAAGTAACATTGGACTTTGAATTATTTGTAACTGACGAGTTGAAGCGTACGTCCTGGCAAGACGAAGACGAGACGCAAGAACATGAAATGTATTGAAAAGTGTCTAGTTCTTGTTTACCATGCTGGTTTTAAAATAGGTATTATTTTCTCACAACTTAAGTGTAAGATAATTTACCTAAGATTATTTTCTACTACTAGGCTTATACTGTATTACCACGTAACACAGTCAATATCGACAAATTGTATTTCAGCCGGAATACAGTATTGTGGTTGTTCTGTAACTGATCCTTCATCAGACACCCTTTTTTTTTTTTTTTTTTTTTTAATTTTTCTTACCAGAGTACAAGTATCCTTTCCGAACTTGTACTGTACAATATATAATTTAAGTGTATATTTCTTAAAACATTTAATTTTTTTTTGGTTCCCCACATGATTTCTTTCTTTGAGAACAGCAATGTTTCATCCCCCCTCCCCACCCAAGTTGGAGACCGTTGTTTTTTTTTTTTTTTTTTTTCAGAAAGGAGTCTTCTAGCAAGGTAACTTTGATGTCGAATATTAATGTACAATACATTCGAATATGTATAAATATGTCTCACTTGATACAACGTGACGTGAGGAGATAGGCAAAATACGGGTTCGAGTTAGCCTAGTCAATATTCCACAGGGCATATACCCAGTTGCATAGGTTTGCTGTATGTTCCTGACATCGAGTGACCCTACTGTGTATTAACAGTGAGAACAACTTTCAAGATAAGAAACATAATGTTAGATTTTTTTTTAACAAGTGGAATCTCTCAACGGGACCGATTAAGAACACAGTAAAAAAATTTTGTACTTTTACAAAAAAGTTTTTGGAAACCAGTTTCCAAAAAAGTTTTTTGTAACACTACGAAAATATTTTGTAAAATTTACAAAAATCTTGTAAATTTACAAATTTCTTTGCATATTTACAAATATTTCTGTAAATCTACAAACAAATTTTGTATATTTACAGCTAATATCTGGTTCAGTTTACAATAATTTCTTGTAGTGTTACGAAAATTTTTTTTGGAAACTAGTTTCCAAAAAAATTTTTTTGTAAAAGTACGAAATGTTTTGTAAAATGAGAAAGGTCTCCTAAGTTTATTTTGTTTCCATTCTAAAAATCTGCTCGTTAGCATTTTTTTACTAGTTCCCAAAAAAGTTGTTTACGATATTTGTAACCACTTTAAAAAGGTTTCTGACATCTTACTTTTATTATCTGACTGATAATGTTCTGATATTAAGTTACAAGAATTTCCTTGTAAATGTACAAATTTTTTTTACTGTGAAGCCACCTTTTAAAATACTTGTGTGTGTGTGTGTGTGTGTATATATATATATATATATATATATATATATATATATATATATATATATATATATATATATATATATATATATAAACTGAGTAAATTTTTGATAAATCGCTCACAGAAACCCTAGATAAGTAAAAGTTATATGGCTCCACCAATATAAGAAATGCTGTGAATATTCATATTTTTTAATTTTGCAATTAATTAAAAAAGTAACATGAGTTGTATTTATGAGCTACTATAAAGATGAACATAGTTTCTGGCTGGATATAGGCAAATTTAACAAAAACCTTCAGCAGATAATTTAACTGGTAAAAGATTAACATAAAAATTAAATGACTCTTGCGACATATTTTCAAATTCGAATAGCCTATTGGTCGTCAAATATGTATTTCGTTTCACAAAAGTATTCTTCAAAAATTAGATATTACTTATTATTAAACGGAATGGCAAACTTGTTTCATTGTGACTGATATTTTCAAGAGTAAGTTGTACCAAGGTGTGTTTTATTGTAAAATGTCTTGAGCCTACAAAACACTTAACACCTTGTTTCAGTAAAGAGGGAAGATACGGTGTACTGCGGTGAGCATATTTCTTCATAAACTCGCGGTTTCAGAAAAAATAATGATTAGCTAAGTTGTTTTGAGCCTATGTCACTTACACACTGCGACAATCAACGGGAGAAATATATTGGAAGTATTGGTGAGCGTGAATCACACTTAACACCCTGTGACTGTAAGAAGGAAGATATGGTACGTTGTGGTAAGCATACTTCTCACTGAACACCCTATAACAATAACGAGGAAAGATATCTAGGAAGTTGTAGTGAGCAAGCCTCAAACTAAACATCTTCTGACAATAAAGAAGGAAGACATGGCAAATTTTCAATACTTATGTAAGTATCACTCTGACGCGAACAACACATCAATATCTCTACTGGTTAGATAGATATCATGGGTTGATAGAAAACCAATTTTACTCTTTTTCACCCTTTTGGGTGTCGAATTTCGAAATATTTTAATTTAACATCTTAGACATTTCTATATCCAATCTAAGTGCAAAACACGACGATAGCCTGTTCGTCGAATCAAAATTGATCGTATATCAAAAAACACATATGACCCCTGCACAGTACTGAGAAATCGAACTTCGGAAAATATAAAACCCACTTTGGAACTATTTTTGTAATCATCATCCTGAAACCATTATTAACTTTATATCTCGACGGGTTCGATAGATATCGATGCTTATTCTAAAACACACTACAGGTCTTTTCACCTCCTAAGAGAGTGAAATTCAAAAACCCTTGAATCACGTTTTAGAAAACTTAACTGGTGTCTCTTGGACGCGAAGAACACAATAGCTCGTTGGGTTCAATATATATCGACGATTAATAAAAAAAACACATTTAATCATTTTCGCCCCTTTTCACGTCCTTAGGTAGGGAATTTCGAAAATTTGTTAAATTACTTTTCGAGTATTTGAGTAAGTATCAAGCGTAAACAAAAATCACGTCACTATATAAAAAATCAACGGAATCGATATATATCGACTGTGAATCGAAAAACTATTTTAAATGTTTTTTAACCTCTTTGAGGCTGAATTCGGAAAAAAATATTTTAATGTTTTATGGGACATTTACAAATGCACAAATTAAAAGAAAAGAGTACTTCGATATCTCGATTGGTTCGATAGATATAGAGGAATAATCGAAACACATTTATCTTATTTTCACACCCTTAATGAAAGAATTTCGAAACGTCTTGGAGTCCTGTCAGAGACATTTGTTTACGTAACCAATTTAAGTATAAATCACGACAATAGTGAATTGTGTTTCAGCGATATAGACGATTCATAATAAATACATTTTGCCCGTTTTTACTGTTTGGAGGACGAATTTCAAAAAAATCCCTTCTTAGAGCTCGCCTACGACCTGAGGGGAACCCCTCAAAATATTTCACAATTCTAAGTCTAGTGGTTTGGGCTGCAGTTTTATGTGTCAGTCAATCAATCAGTTTTAATTTTTATATATAGAGATTACTCAGCATCATTCATTGATGCAAGAATAATCAATTACAAATATTCAGAGTTTTTGTATTACAAGAGATACACCTGGACACATGACACTGTTTCTCCGAACACTCGCCAGACTATACACCCGGCGATCTTCATGCAGAAACAGAACACATTCAACCTTGCTCTGGCACACGGCGTGGCAGTTAGGCCTGTCTTGTATCTGAGGAGAGCGCCTGACTAATGGACTAGTAATTAGTGGCAGGAAATTAAAACCTCGCTAGTAGAAAACATCCGTGGCAAGAACTTCTCGAATCAAAGAGAAGTATAGGGAAGAAGTCTCGTGGTAAGTTATGTTGAGATATTAGTATTTATTCCAAGAGATCAGAAAGCGACGAGCCTGTATTAGCGGCGAACAAATTACATAGAGTGTAAGAGTTTTTGTTAGTGAGTAAGAAATGTAACAAGTTGATTGCAATCATACAAGTAAGTTTTTGTCAACATTGTCAGCCGTAAATTAGTCCGAAAGAACAATTTATGACACCAGCAGGTTGTAGCTGTTATTTCAGCACAAAAGAGATTGTCATATCGAAATTTGTGAATGTCGAAATATGTTCAATAATATTGCACAAACTTTTTTTGGTACTGAATTTCAAAATTTTATATATTTCAGTGTTCACATTATATTTTGCGCCTTCTAAAACGCACGTTATTATTTCAAATTATTGGTACACTGTTAAAAATTTACTTAAATTCACGTAAATATTTACTGAAAAGTACTTTAACTACACGGAAGTGGCTTCAATAATTTTTGTTAGCGAAAATGTATCTGCATTGCTAGTTTATGGATGTTTGACCGTAACTTTCCGTAAATTCATGGAAATATGTATCTGCAATTTTAAAGCATATTTTATTGTGTTTCTTTAAAAATGCTGATATTAATCATTACTACAACGCCTAGAGTTAATGTGCGTGCACATTAGTGCGAAACGAAAAGGAGACAAGACAAGCTAAGATAACGGAAGCGAAGCGCTGCTACATGGTTGTCACAAATTTGCCACGAAGAGAAGAGATACGGAGCGAAGAGCAATAGAGTATCGAGCATGAACAAAGGGCAGAACAGCCCAGTAAGAGGCTGATGTGTTCCGAGGAGGCCACACACATCTTATATTCTCCTAGCTTCATCTATCCCTCTGTGGGCGGCCACACATCACAACATGAAACATATCACAGCTGAAACATATCACAGCTGAAAAATATCGCACCTCTTCACTGCGTTTCGCACCCGCGGGTATGCACCTTACAGATCTTTATCTGCTAATAATGATACTAATGCAGTTCTGTAAAATAAGGATGTCAGAAACAAAGGTTGTCTCTTATAAAGTTGGTCTCTTGCCGCTGCGTGTTACTCGCTCAGTAACTATCTCGGCAGTGTGGTACACTAGTTAGTGTCTGACTCTTAATCCCAAAGTTGTGGGTTCGAATCTCGGTGAAATCAAAGAATATTTCACAGTACTAAACAGCACGTCAAGGTCTCGAGAGGACAAGACAAATAATAACATTTCGTATTCCTGGAAAGTGGAGTGTCAGTAACTTAAAGAAATTTGATTTTTCTCAGGAAGACAGATTGACCGCAATTTTACGGATGATTCTGTTACCAAGCAAAACTAAGCGTCGGTTATTTTACGAAAATTTCTGGATACATTATTGTTCTTGTAGTTTTCCGTAATTTCACGGAAATATTTTCTAACAGTGTACTAATCTCCATAAATTCATAAAATGCATTCCCGAAGGGAAACTTTTGATTGAATTATCATACACATATGATAAGATTATTTATTTAGATGCGTTTCATTTTATAAATTGGAAGTAAGATGTCTTAACAATAGGGTTTGGAACAACTGTAACTCTATCGAGAATTAATTATTTTTGTCTTTCTTTGTTTTTTGTTCATTATTTCAGCTAGTTGGAAAAACGATGAATTTTATGAAAAAGTGATTAATATATAGTTCTATTGAAGCCAATATATATTATGTTTTACTGGTTTAATTAATTTTTGTGTGGCTTTCTATAGTTATTAGATTTTGGTTCAGATCTTTCTATCTTCAAAGTTTTATGTGATTTTCGTATGTACTTTTTATTGTAATTCTTTTGTAATTAAAATTATACATCCTTGAATTTTTAATATTTTTATTTGACTTTACTGATTCATTTCAGTGACTGAATGAAGTACTGTAACACATAACAATAAACTCTCCATAATAAGTGTGATTCGACGGGCAGGAATTCTTTGCTGAACTTCGGCTTTGAGACATTTCATTCACATCACTAAGGACTAGAGACGTTTTAAACGTTTATAAAAAATTACGTACTGTTGATTCTTTTAATAAATTACGTCGTATAGCATATATGAGTTTTTACGACCATACGGCTCTACAACAAACACTGTTCAAAATAATAAATTATCTGAGCAACTGGTTTTGGTTTCAGCAATGCAAATAACCTACATTTACGTAAAAAACATGGAATTTACCTACCTTTATATCATCATGTGTACAATCCTAGGCAGGGAGAATAAAACGGTCAACACATCGTTTAAAAGCCTTCAACAACGTCATAAATCCGCAAAAGTGCATTGCTAAAATTCTCTTTTATGCGGGCATGTCGTTTACATTTCTATTGAAAATAAAAATATTTTTAGGTTGAACTTATCGTTCCAACCTTAATGTAGGCCATCTCGTACGAATATTTTTCATTAGTTAACACCACAACATTTACTGCAGGGATCTTTGTGACTTTACGGAGAAATATTTAATTTTGTTGTTAGTTGTACAGCACATACGTAAATGGAAATTGAAATATATCAACGAATGCGACTTTATTTGAATGGACAACTTATTACTATACATTTTTGGTAGCATGATCGATATCACATTACGTTCAAACCATCACTTCTACGATAAGATTTCTCACTACCATTTTTATAGTAAATTTAATTGTCTTAAGATTTTATACAGCATATTATTCAATAAAACGAATATTAACGGTGTTACGCTACAAAAATTGTTTCATTGCAAATTTTTACAGCGTAGCACAGGAAGCACAGCTCGTATCCAATAAGACTTTGATGTTTTATTCCTTTCAACAAATATTTGTGTGTGTGTGTGTGTGTGTGTGTGTGTGTGTGTGTGTGTGTGTCCCTTCCTAAAAACTTTTGAACCAGTTGACCGAATTTCATCAAACTTTTTACACATACAGTACTTCGTGATCTGACTTGACTTTTATATATTTAGTTTACACCGTATTAATATTTTCAAAATGGCGGCCATTAAAAATTTTTTCGATCATGCTAGATATCTAAATAACCGTACATGGTAATGTCATCCAACTTGGTACATACAAAGATGACTTGACGTATGTGTATTTCGCTCATCATGTGTTCATATTTTCAAAATGGCAGCCATTTTTATATTTGTAGCATAGCATTACATTTTTTAGGAAAAATTATTTCAAATTTAATAATACACGATGCACATATACTACATACAAAATAGACTTTACTTTTTTGTATTTCGTTCATAATTTCTATATGGCGGCCATTTATGTATGTTTATCATTTTATTACATATGTTTAGAAAAATTTTTCAGAATTTCACCAAACTTGGTACACATATACTACACATAAAGATGATATGAATATTGTATATTTCGTTCATCCTGTGTTGATATTTTCGAATTGGTGGCCATATATATATATAGCATAGTATTGCACATGTTAGGAAATATTTTCCAGAATTTCAGCAAATCTGGTACACGTATACTACAAACAGAGATGACTTGAATATTGTGTATTCCATTCATTCTGTGTTCATATTTTTAAAATGGCTGCTTGTTTATATTTTTACCATAGTATGACTTATCTGATGAAATATTTTCAGAAGTTTTATCAAACTTGGTACACATACTACATACAAAGCTGACTTGAATTTTGCCTGGGTCGTTCATCGTTTTGTAATATTTTTTAACTGCGTCAAATTTTTTACATTTATGAATGAAAGACATATCAGAAAATTATTTCCTTTATTTCATTAAACTGGGTACTCGTATATTACTTACTTATCTTACCTATCTTAGTATGTTTCGTGTATCATACATCTAAATCAATGTTCTAAGGTAATATTTCTAGATTATGTTAACGATTTTATCTTTCAAGGTAAATTTGCACCCTCTTTGAGAAAAGTAGGACTATCATTTATGCTGTTAACTTCTTGTTACTTCTAGGCATGGGTATGTATTATAAGCTTATTAGTAGTTAGTATCACTTAGTGAACATGCTGTCTATAATTAAATCATAAGTGTGTGACTAATTGTATGGATTATTAGTTTATGTTTGAAACAAATATATTCTTCCTCTATAAATAATAGCATTAGAGAACCGAGAATTCGAAAATGTTTGAACACTTTTCTAATATTGAAATTCAAGTTGGAAACTATTTTATTTGTCCTTTATTATATGTTTGCAAGGATATAAAAATGGTTTAACGTAACAAACGAGTTTCATCTTTGTGAGTTAACATTGTTTACTGGTCGCAAGAAGCATTGGACCCTAAACCGGTTGTGGAAGAACTTTGAACGGGGAAGGAGTATCACACGAGCCGTGCGAGAGTGAGTAGAGAGGACACGCGTGTGTTGTGATCCAGTCTTCTCCGTCGTACTGGTAGGCGGGGCAAGAGTAGGGCGCTGCACCGCCTGAGCAGGTTCCCGCCTCTTCTGAGCGGATAATGGAGAACGCACGTAAGCTCAGCCGCAGTCATCGCTGGGCGAGGAGGTGTGTCAGGAAACAAGTAGCATGCAGCCTGCCAGCATGGAGAGCAACGGAGCGGGGCGAGTATAGGGCGTCGCACCACCCGTGCCATTGTTACACTGTGGCTCATAGCAGCATGAGGTGCAGGCATATAACTTTGTACGCTCGCCAATGACAATGCAGCCGGGCTCACAGCGCTCCGAGCAGTTGCGTTGCAGCGACCACATGTGAGGTGGGGATGTCGAGTTCTCTGTGCTCGTGGTGTACGAGAACCGCTTCACCTGTCACAAAGTGAGAACCAAACACTGGGTTCGTATAATGTGTTTATACAGGGTATGTAGTACAAAGCATCTATAGCAATTTAAAAACTATTTACATTCAATGTTATATTGTGAATTGCTGCTTTGCACAAATCCAATAAAAATAGCGAAACCTTGTGCAGTAGTGAGCTGCAAACTATAAATAAGGAAACAGTGCTTATAATTTCAGAAAGATATCAACATGTCGTGGGTGCATACTAATCGGGACTTTACTTCATTCAAAAAAGCTATGTGTGTATGTATGTTTGTACATATATATGTACATGTGTGCATTTTCATATCTATTAAAATTTACTGAAAATTCAAAGTTCCTTAAGTTCCTTATGTAATAACCTGTTACAAATAATCTATTCTGTATTTGTAAATGTATTGCACGATTTTTTTTTTTGTGTTTGGGAAAATCCTAGTGCTATAGCATATTCTGTGAAACTTAGAGAAAAAATTTAAACTGAAACGAATAGTGTCAAGTATATACAAAACTAATTTGGAGCTACAAATTTTATTTTCAATAGATTACTAGAAATTATTGCTAAATTATTCAGAATACAGAATTATTGTGCTAGGAAATATATTTTGATCCATCACAATAATTTCACGTATCTTATACCGTATGTATCACCTTCACTCTAAGTAAGTCACTTTTGAAGTCTATATGTGCTCAGAATTCAAACTTAAAATATAATTTGTTACAGATGCGAGAACACCTTCACCTACAAAATCATGAACAGATTATATACGACTTGGTCTGTAGTAAGAAGTTAAAAGTATCACCTCATAATGTCCACCACTATCCTGTTGTACTGAACATGCAGAAGTCTATGAATGTGAAGTATGCGCATTTTGTTAAAAAATAGTCGAGAAATAAATCAAAAATATTTAACACATTATCAAATTATAAGCCCAGTTTAAAGAAAAAGATAATTCGTGACAACCAAAAGGTTCATTAATGTGAATTAATTAACTAAAAATTATCAAACTTATGCTCTGGTTCTCTGGAATAATGCAATTAAATATTTTCATTTATAGTCTGATAAAGTAAACAAACTGTCTGCAGATGAACACAATGTTTTTGTAGGTTATTTCAGAAGTCTATGTTGAACTATTATTATTATTATATTATTAGTTACATTACATTTTGGAGTCATTGTTGTTTGTTTGTACTACATGGGTGATACGGTAATTGTCATCGCACAGAAAACAATAACGAATATTGTTTTACCCTGCCATATTTGAACAGTACCGGTACTTGAATTCGAAGGTAGCAGCTATTGCATAGTTCCATTATGATGTTGCACCAGCCCATTAAAACATTAATTACAGTACGATTGTGATGTTTCATCCCCATGGACAGTATAGAAATGTTTGTACTTCTGCGAAACTAAAATATATTTTGAAAACCTGTTAGCAGCAGAAGAATTCTTCCTACTACGTCAGGTGCTTTTCTTGTACGATGATCAGACTTGCAACAAAACCGATATCAAGTTTTCAAATAATTACTACAAAATAGCATTTACAAATAATTCCTTCGCAAAACCAAAATGCAATTTTAAAAGTGCAACATTTACGTTTCATAAATTGACGGTCACTACAACAATTATAGTTTCTCGGGGCAGAGTCACACAAGAATCGTTTTAATTAGTATGAGTTAGCAATTTCGTATTGTTTATTGAAATGGTGGTAAGTAATTTTGCTTAGAAGGTTCATTGTAAAGCCTGATACCAATTTAATGTGTAACATTCAAATACTTTATAATTTTAGTTCATCAAGTCAGTTTTGACGTGTGTGTGTGACTAGACTACCTAAACACCTGGATCTGAGGAATATCTTCGGCAGTCTGAAGTAGTAAGTATTCAAGACCTACGACACAAGTATGTTTGTTTACTTTCTGAAGTAAAATTACGTTATGTAGACACGGCAGAAAAACTAGTTTTTGTGTTCTGCTACAAATATGTGCCTCCGACTATGTTTCACAGCCTATTGACCTTGAGGCTCTTTATGTTCAGGCCATATCATACGACCATTTAGTTGACAAACAGAGGTAGTTGATGGACAGCCCGGATCTATTCATACCACGTGTCATCATTCATGAAGTTGCTACGTTGGAAACCAGCGATGTACAGAACGCCCAATGCTTGAAAATATTTGGTTATTTAATAATTAGTTTATTTTAATGTTAAAGTGTAGGCAACCATATACAGTATATTTACTTTAATAATTACCTTTCTGATCACTTTCTTCATACTGCCACTTTTTCCCACTATTGTTAATCATATTTTTACAATGGCTCGTTGACAGTTTGTACAAGGCTAGCATGTCGTTTCATTAAATAACACAAGAAGTTATGCTTGAATATAAATTTATGAAGATAGGAATAACTTCAGACCTCAGTTTCATGAGTATAGTGAACCAGCTGGAAGTGCGTGTAAGCGGATAAGGGTATTTTAATGTATAAACTAACGAAATCAAGGACAAAAATTCTTACCATGCAGGTACGGTTGTCGCCCTGACACTTGGTCACCAGACTGGAGGAGTCGCCAGATGATAGGTCGACACAAACATTGTCTAACTCCATGGCATGGCAAGTGTAACACGACAGGTTATTGGCCTTCTCTGCTGCTGCGTTTGTTTGGTGGACCTTGCCTAGTAGCTCACCTGAAAACACGTCCAAACATCTTGTACATCGAGATGCATGTTTGACAAGTACAGTGCAAGTAGGTTGAAAACTTAAGGTGACTGTCTGAACGAGAGTTGTGTAGAACTTCGGCAGGTGAGTTTATTCTTAAAACTGCTCAACATGCATAAGTAATGGCATCCAAGGATTATCAATTAGCCTATCTGGAAAGCATTATCGAGTCTCTAATGGCACAGTGCGATAATATTATTTGCCTAGGAGACAACATAAATATGCTCACGTCAACATCAAATGAAAAATATCTCAATGGCATGATTTCAGCCTAAGGCTTTGAACAAATAGTCTCAGCACCAACTCGAATTACTCTGACAAGTGGAACCTTAACAGACTTAATACTTATCAAGAATGATAATCCAATTTTATATTGCGAACAGAACAATTTTCTCGGATTCACTTATCATAATTTAATTTATTTATCAGCATCTCTCTCTAACCCGATTAAAAAGAAAAAATCAGAAGAATTTCGGAGTTACAAATGTTTTAACAAAGAAGTATTTATTCGGGAACTAGGAAGGATGGACTGGACTTATGCATTCAATGCTAAATCTGTAGATAAGTTCATAATTGTAACCACTCATTACTAGCTCTCCTAAATAAGCATGCATCTATCAGACACAGTATACCTAGAAAGAAGTATTGTCCGTGGATGACCGCAACCAATCGAAACCAAATGAAACTAAGGGACCAAGCAAACATAAAGTACATAGCTTCGAAACTACGACAGATATAAAGTACTTCGCAATAAGGTAACAAGTATGATCCTAAAAGCTAAGCTTGAGTACTTCAATATTCTAGTATACACATACCACAGGGATAGTAAAAAAACTATGGAAATATCTAAGACACCTTAATATTTACAGAGACAATTATTGACAAGAACATCCCAGGTACCTTAAAAAGCCTAGTGAAATAAACGACTATTTTATTTCCTGTAGCAACACAACTAAATGTGCGCCATCCCCCAGCATTAACAACGGTGTTAATGATGAGAATACCTCTACGGAATTTAATTTGGCCAAAGTCCGCGAGTCTGACGTACATAAATATATAAAAACTATAAAAACTTCAACCATGGGAATAGACAACATTGATATCCACGTGATCAAACTGTGTACCTCATGCGTGATTCCCATGATAACCAGCACAATTAATCACTGCCTCTAATTTCATGCATTTCCAATAATATGGAAGAAATAAATAATTATTCCAATAAAAGAAATCAATAATCCTACAGAACTTAAGAACGTACGGCCTATGAACATTTTACCTGTGATGTCTAAGATTATAGAGAAGGTCGTTTATGCTCAACTATCCTCCTATATTAATGATAACGGTTTGCTCTACAGTAGACTATATGGATTCTGGCCATTCCATAGCACGTACACGTCTCTATTAGATATTTCTGAGTATATCTACAAAGCCATGGATGATGGGGAAGTATCGTTTGTAATTTTTTTATCTATTTCTCTAGAGCCTTCTCTACTATAGACCATAAGAATATGTTGCACAATTTAATGTATTTAGGCTTGTCGTATAATTCTTGCCAGTGGTTAAAAGCTACCTGGAAAACCGTACACAGCAAGTAGAAATTAATGATAGTAAATGTAAGATATGCTCAGAATGGAAACATGTAATAAACGGAGTACCACTGGAATCGATCCTCGGACCTTCGCTTTTCTCGATATATGTTACTGCGTTAGCATCTTGCTTCAAACATGTAACCTGCTTCCAATATGCTGACCATACCCAGTTGATTATATCCTGTCGCGTGGAAGAAATTAACTACTGCATTACAAAGATTAGTAGTGACTTTCAAAACGTGTCTGAATGGTGTAAGATGAACAGCTTCAAACTTAACCCAAAAAAAAAATGCTCCTGTTTGATTATAGGTTCACAGAATACGCTAAAATAAAATAGCACCTCATACAGACATTGTTGCAAACAAAGAAATCATATCTGAAATAAACCAGTGTGAAAATGTTGGTATAATAACTGACGAATCTCTACAGTGGAACATACACATATCAGCCTCTATTCAGTCCGCTTACTACTGTTTAAAGTATTTCTATAGACATAAAAACATCTTAACTCCTACCGTAAAATTAAAACTATGCGATGCACTAGTACTTTCCTATATAAACTACTGTGCAGGATTATTCGTAAATATTAACAAGGAGTAAAAAATCGTTTACAGAAAATTCTTAATGCATGTTTAAGGTATTGTTTCAATCCTTAAAGACGAGACCACATAACCAGCGCACTCTTAGAATCAAAGTGGCTGAATATGGATAACAGAAGAATGTATCATTTCACCACACAACTAAAGAAAATATATTGGATACACAAGGACCTAAATATTTATCCGATAAGCTCAGTAAATTTGCCTCTATACATATCCACAATACCGGGAGTAAAATTTATTTTCAATTACTTTGATTATAAAAAACAACTTACACTCGTTCACCTACACGGCTGGTAAAGTCTGGAATGACCTACCGGGGGACTTGGAAAACGTTTCGCTCTATGATTTCAAGGATGGGCTTAAGAGTGCGTGGTAGATAAATAAATGCTGAAAACATCAATAGATTTCTACGCTTGTTTCGAAGCCAATATGGATAAAATACTCAATGACAGTCCTTGATATTGGTGTTTGCCAACTTTATGAGTAAATATTTATCCACAATTACTAATTCGTTACGCGTTATCTCTTGCGCCGAAGTTAAATGCGCGAGGTTCCGGCGTCAAAGGTTGTCCCTCATTAGTTCGTAACACTGTAAACAATTTTATTTACGACGTTGGCTAAAACTATTGTCTAGGAATACTATTGTTTAATTTTCGTAAATACAAAAGTTTGCAGGAAACCGACACATGCTGGGTAACACATTCATTTTGAATCCAACCATCCAATAAGTACAAAATATGGCCATTGTCGACACACTAGTCCACCGAGCAGGAACAATCTGCTCAGACAGGAAAACATTAATCGACGAACAGAGCTCCATACAAAAATTCTAGTCAATAGGTTCCCCAGACATGTCATAGAGAATAAGTTAAAAAAAATAAATCTTAAGATTGGACAAGAAACATGGCATACGTTTCAGCTTGAGCACAATAGTGGAAACAATACTCACTAAAGTAACACGAACAGTAGACAAACAACAAACCCGTAAATGCAAATACAAGACACCTTAGAATGTGGTACTTTATATATTGATGAATACAGACGAACTCTAACCATTCGCATTAGGAATCACAGAAAAAAATTAAAAGAGTGAAATCCAGATGTGCCGAATGTGCATGGGAAAATAACCACAAAATCCTAAGGGTGAGAAACTCAGAAACTCAGAAAACCTGCTAAGTCGGGGAACCAAACAGACTCAGGAGAAATATTAATCGTGCTCGTCTTCGGAGGGTGAATATCGTCCAGGGAAGGCCCACGACTTTCTGCGTGGTTGCGGTGGGTGAAGGGTTGATGCGAAGAGCAGGTACCGCTACCATCAATGCCTTGTGGTTGGAAGTGGGTGTGGAATGTGTGGCGTCCATGCCTCGAGACGGGATTCAGTGACCATCTGCAACACGACACGTCCCTGGGTTCCGGAAAAGAGTACCCAACTATCTTGGTTGGTTGGAAATACCCAATACCAGCCCGAGGGACCAAGCTGGCGGAAGTCGTTGGAACTCTTAGCTGTCGGTGCAGTAGGAAGATTGTTCTGTTTGACGTCTGCGATGTCATGCCTAGTAGCTAGCATGATAGTCGTTTTTCAGCTTTTTATTTACAAAACATAACCAGTAGTGTTTGTCCATACAACAATACATCCATATTATACTTTTAAATTAATTCGATTATTTTAAGGATTTTAAGTTTGCAATTTACAACAAATAATAATTCTGAAAACACAAATTTTGGTTACTTTCAGATTCCCAGGATACACTTGTAAATTTCAAAGTTGTTATCGAGACTGAAACGAATCTAGAACGTTATTTGTATTGTTACACAATATTAGCATATAAAGAGATTTTTTGATAAATATGTTTTACACAGACTCTTGCTTGGCATAAAGTGTACTAGCTAAGCCAGCCATTAATAATAGTGTGATGGCACAGCAATAAAAAAGCATCTCGTCAACAATGATGTCATAATGTAGAATATTCATTGTCTCACCAACAGAGGGCCGTAAAGCAGAAACATTCAGTTTCTCGCCCGCAGTGAGATCATAAAGCAGAAACACTTAGTGTCTCACCAACAGTGAGGTCATAAAGTAGAAACATTCAGTACCTCTTCAACAGTTAGGTCATAAAACTGAAACACTCAGTATCTCGCAAACAGTGAGGTCATAAAGCAGAAACACTCAGTGTCTCACCAACAGTTAGGCCGTAAAGTAGAAACATTCAGTGTCTCGTCAACAGTGAGGTCATAAAGTAGAAACATTCAGTACCTCTTCAACAGTTAGGTCATAAAACTGAAACACTCAGTATCTCGCAAACAGTGAGGTCATAAAGCAGAAACACTCAGTGTCTCACCAACAGTTAGGCCATAAAGTAGAAACATTCAGTGTCTCGTCAACAGTTAGGCTGCAAAGCGGAAACACGTAGTGTCTCGTAAAACAGTGAGGCCGTAAAGCAGAAACACATATTGTCTCGCCAACAGTGAGGACATTAAGCAGAATCACTCAGTGTCTCGTCAACATTGAGGTCATTGCTCAGTAACTAGTGAACAATTGGGTCATAGAGCAGAAGCACACAGCATCTCATCAACAGCGTGGTCACAGATATGTAACATTCAGCATCCATCAGGTCATAGATTATAAACACTCAGCATCTCATCAACAGTGATGTCATAGAGTTGAAACGCTCATCGTCTCGTCAACAGTGAATCCATAGAGCATTGTGGCGGCACAACTGCCACAATGGTGCTGTGGCGGCACCTGGAATGTCTTGTCACACGCTCTACTGTAGTCGAACATCAGCAGCTGCCAGCCTGGCCCCAGGTGTGACGAGACGTGAGAGATGAGCCACAAGTGCAGCTGTCGTATGGACGCCAGATGAAGTGGTGATTTGCTTACACCTGCCCTCAAACAGAGGCTCCAACATGGGCATCTGATGCTTTGAATAGACATCTAACTTACTAAGCTGGGCCCCGAGGCGAGAACAGTCTGCTATCAAACAGCGACCTGGTCAGTAAAGCTCCGAACAAGCTCTCGCGCAAGTTCTGTAAATAGTTATAAATTCCCGTATTCCGCACGAAATGTGTTCACTAGTATTGATTTCCCGACATGCCAATCTAGCTATTATAGTAGCCTCTATCTTCTACGGACGCCAATGGCTATAAGCGTTAAAACTCAGTGTCTCGTCTTCAGTGCGGTTATCTATATATATAAAAATGAAAGGTGACTGATCGACTGACTGACTGACTGACTGACATATCAAACTGCAGCCCAAACCACTGGACCTAGAATCGTGAAATTTTTTTGTGGGGGTTCCCTTCAGGTCGTAGGCGAGCACTAAGAAGGGATTTTTCGAAATTCGACCTCTAAGGGGGTGAAAAGGGGTGAAATGTGTTTCCGAAGAAACGTCGATAGAGCTCGAACCCGACGGC
>PNEQ01072623.1:8199-24002 GCA_003012365.1 Medauroidea extradentata
ATATGTCCTAATTTTCCACATTTAAAGCACCTAATGTTACTGCTTCTTCGTCCGTTGTCGGTACTCATGCTCTTGGGAGGACAATCTACTCCCGATCTACTCATATTGAAACTATTGTCATTCGAACCACGATAGCATGAGAAATTAGGTCTTCCATAGCCTCTGCTCATGGAATTCCTAGCGCCACTAAATGATTTTCTCCGTGCCACACTTGACTTGTCTGGAGCCTACATAATATACTCTCTTTCTTCTATTAGAGTCGTCTGACCTATATTTTCTCTCCTGATGGGCTTCTGTGGTTTCTAGCGCTATCGCCATGTGCTCTGCTTCATCCATTGTTTGGGGGAGTTTATATCTTAATTGTAAACCTACAGAACCCAGCAACCCGTCAGTAAATGCGGCTAACAAACGTCTTTCAGCATCTTGATTCAATACTTCCTGTCTCTCGGGCTCCTCTACCCTTTGTACTGTCTTTTCGCATAATTTTCTACAACGATCTGCGAACGCCTGAACATTTTCACCACTTCTCTGTTTAGCGTTGTTCAACATAAAATAATGGAATTGTAGGGGTTGGCGTTCCTGAAATCTTTCTGTTAACTCCTCTTTCAATATTTTAAATGTTACGTCTCCCTTTAGACGTGGACAAATGGTGATAAACCTGTGTGCTAGACCTTTTATTTTCATTTTAACTAACTTTACTTTATCTTTGTCTGTCCACCTACCTAACGCGGCATCACTTTCTATACTCCCTATAAATTCATGCACAGGTACGCATCCCTTTTCGCATGACCATTTGTCAATCAGCGAGACCACTGATAGGTCTTTCACATATGTGGGGATCTGTGCTGTTGCTTCCTTAGACATGTTTCACTAACTGGCAGCTAACAATTTACATTCAATACTCGTACACTTAGTCTTTCAGTTCTGAAAGCGGAACCCAAGTCCGACGATCGTGTGTACGCTTTTTCGGAGTGTCGTATGGTGATTTACTGCTTTCTGAAATAGCAGGTAACATTTCTTTCGCTACTTGAACTGTTTCTTCTCGTTCCTTACTCTGAGAAGAACTAACACTTATTTTATTTTCAATCTTACTAGAGCCAGTAGGCTGTGGTTGAGCGCTTGCAACCTGATAAATTCTCTCTATTTCAAACTCCTGATATACGCGATGGGAAGGAATAAATTTTCTAACTAGTCGTACTTCAACTTCTAGAAAAACACAACCTGCTGAGCTATCATACTCATACATACGGTATGCAGGTGTCGGAAAACTTCTCTTAGGTTTACCTTTAAACACGATTTCTAATCCTGAACCTGTTGTTAACACGTCAAGCTTCTCACGAAATGGTTCTACTTAGGCTAAGTTAAAGGAAGTATGTTTCTTGAAAAATTTCTGTATCAAATTATACGAGTAGTTCTCTAAGCCTTTCAGAGCTTCCTCACTTGAGGTTAATAAAACAATAATGTACACTACTGTGAAATCAATTACTTTACCTTCCTTCCTATTAAACAATAAATGACATAGCATAGCGGTCTAATGTTGTTGCAATATACAACATAAAAGAGGCGCTGAATCTAAATAATTGTGGCAAAACTCAATCCTAACCCAAGTTTGCGGTGTGATGTCTTCCAAGTCTACATCAAATTCAATTGTGCCATTTTTGCTATTATTGGCAGGGCCATGCACTTATTCAACATTAAAACGATATGAGCGTCTACAGTAACAATGCTCATTGTAATCAGTCGCGTCTCCTCTCTCGCAAAATATTTTATTTGACTCGTCAATCGTTATCCTGACGATCCTAAACGCTTCAGGACACGTTACAAAATCCCATTCAGCAACACTGCTAAGTTCAATTAGTACCTCGTGGTTTGTATTTATTCTACTACGTTGTCACTTGTTTAATTAACGTGTTTCATTAACTCACTGTTTCTCAAGACAACAAAATTTATTTTATATACGATCGCAATATGTTAAACTGAAACCTCAAACAACCTATAACCTGAAATCGTAAAAATCTCTAAACGTCCTAAAACCTGAACGTCTTAAAATCTGAATGTCCTAAAACCCTTCGGAGTGGGTTACTTATGTAGCCACCTGGAACATAATCCCATAAGCTACCACCATTTGTTATACCGGGCGTGGCAACAGGCATACAATATTTAAATTACTGACAAAGTCCGAGCGGAAGACTTGGTTTTAATGTATATATTTTATTTAACAATTTACTATTTACAACTATGTTCACTTACTTGAATGTGACACTGATGTGGCCCATATGGCAAAGATAACTAACATTAAAGAAAACAATCTCATTTTCTACTCTGGCGGCTGTACTGAGGGCGTGGCATCTGGCGCAGGCTTCGGGTCGTCCCAGCAGCGAGTCCTCCTTGTAGACTGTTAGAGCAGAAGACCAAAGATAGGCTAGGAATGGGGTGCCAGCGAATATAACTCAATCTATTGAGTGGAAGGGGAACTTCCGTCCAGGAATGGTACCTCCCAAGGGGAGTGTCCTATCTGTCGGAAGATACTGGGGACACCTCACGATTGGCTACGGGCCGAGCCCACGCGATATGCGTCTGTGTTGTCGTCGAATGGACAAAGTCCATGCTTCCAGGAAAAATCTTATCCACCGTGGCCGCACTGCAGGAGAAATGTCGTCAACAATTCTCCTACCACCTGTCACGTGACAGTAGTGTGCGTCCCACAACGAACTGGGGTCTGTGCAAGTTCTAGTCTATCTTGCCGCATTATAGTACTAAATTAATCCTTAAGTTGTTACATGGCCAGGGTTCCTAGGGTCACGCAGGTTTAGCGTAAAACATCCGTGAAAGGTAGCAAAAAAGGCGTAATAAACTTTTGGCACCAGTTAGCACGCCGCCCAATTTGGAACGAGTATTCTTATCAGGGTCGTGGTGGAACACCCAGGCTACTTGACCCTGGAACTGCCTGCTCAAAATTTAGATCATATAGTCCAGGAATAGAATAAACAACCTCTGAGGAAGTCTTACCTAGTCAAGTGCAGATTCGTTATGAACTAGTTGATAACTTCACCGGACACTTCACACTTCACTTCGCATAGGTTAGGAAGACGACGACTGACTCGTTGGCAGGCGTTTTTTTGCTAATCCCGAGGCCATGCCAAAAAACTTCCCTCGTGATCAGATGAAAGTGGTGAAGATTTCCCTTACAAATGTACGTCACAACAAACACAATGATGATTGTTACTGTACAAAACATATATAATCTAAGAGAGAGGAAAGAAGTAAAACACTGAATGCAAGTCACACTGATTTTGGTTACCAAATTGCGCACCAGTATTAGCCATTACCGAGAGGGCGAAAGGAAAGCTCTCCCTCGGTAGCGTGGTACACCTGCTGCTTGTATAAAAATGTCAATACAGAATTTCAACAAACAAGCTGGATCCTACCTTAGGTGCCGGGGCAAACAGTGAGGGCAGCCAAAAGGGCTAAAATAAAAGGTACGGGTCGGTACGACGTCAGTTGTCCTCCCCTTACAAAGCCCTTTTGTTGCCTCTGAATCCTGGTACACTATCTTCGTCCTGACAGCCGCACCTCTGGGGACGTCGTGGGTGATGTCGCAGCTCGTAGCGGTGACCAACTGCCTTGGAACGGTGTGGGGTGGACAACTGGCATGGTTGTAGCTGCATGCGCTTCCAGTAACTCTGCCGCAGGACACGGAAACTTTGTGATCCCTGCCTCTGGGTGCAAAGAGTGGCACCCTGCAGTCCTATGACCATATTCGATGGGTCCATCTGTGGGTCTCGTCCCTCAGGTAATACCACCGAGGTTTCAGGCATTAGCTGCAGCTTGCCTGGCGTTGCCCGCAACCGGCCAAAGGGCGGTGTGACTGCCTCGCGTGGCGGGGGCCACGTGGTGACAGGGATGATCTGGGCAGACTCAGCAGGGTCTGTACCCCATGAACCCGGGGTCATTGGTCGACCAATCACTTCATGTTCCACTGAAGCTAAGGGTGGTGTTTCCTCTCTATCCCATGACCACCGGACTACTGGTAGTGAGGGCGAGGTGACGTCTGGACCTCCAAGCATAGAGTTACTATTTGCTTCCGGATCGGCCCATCCCCGAAAGTCTAATGGGGATGCCGGAGAAGCATCGTAGGAACTCTGTGCGTTCAATGGTCGCCACACCTGTTCCGTCTCCTGACTCCTGCGGGGTGTTTCGAAACTGAGTGTCACAGTTATGGTAGGCCAACCCTTAAAGTCACACACTGGGGTTGGTGAGTCATTAGTTAGTGCGTGCCACAGCTCTACCTGAAAATAGCTGTGTTTCTGCTTCACGGTTCCCGTAGGTTGTCCCAACTATGGGTGTCCCAACCACGCACTATTCCCCTCCAGCTTCTTTGGCTCTTGCTGCCGTGTCTGTGGCATTATGCAACACCTCTGGTGGAGTCTCCAGTCCACCTAGTGAGGGGTTGTCCTTGTCTCCGTCTCCAATAGCATAGATATCATCCCGATATAACTTCCGTGTCTTTCTTATGCCTGTTCGCACCAAGTAGACGCCAGTACCTAGTTTTGCTGTTACTATGTGCGGGCCACTCCACTTAACTGCTAGTACCGTGCAGATTTGCTTTTTATTCATGGATTGTGGATGTTCCCGCACATACACCCTATCTCCCTTGGAGGGTGATCTTTGAAAGAACTGTGCAATGGGAGTGTGTCCAAGAAACAGAATCCTCCCTTAGAGGGTGTCTGGTGTCGGTAACCCAGGTCTTTCGGTATCGCCTGTGATTCTTCCGCACCTGTTGCTTCATCCTGAGTTGTCATTGTTCATGTGTTGAAGCATCTTCCTCCGGGGCTGTCACACATGCCAGTTCGCCAGGTCGAGCCAAGTTTCTCCCTTGGAGGATTTCGGCCGTTGATTTCTCAGTTGCAGCGTTTACTCATGTGTGCAGGCAAAACAGTGCCTCCGGGATATGTTTAGTCCAACTTACATGGTCATCGCCGACCCTCATGCGCAACTGGACTTTAAGGTCTTGGTTTTTACGCTGTGTCAGGTTCACTCGAGCATGATAGTAAGCTGTCGTGTGGTGATCAACCTTCCATTTCGCACAGACCTCTCTCCACCAACAGCTAGTAAACTGTGTGCCATTATCGGTAATCAATACTCGTGGGTACCCTCATCGGGGGATGAATTCTGCCTGCAATACTCTGGTGATCACAGTCGCCTGAGCACTACTTATTGCGTATGCTTCTGTCCACTTTGAGAATTTATCCGTGACGACAAGAATGAAACATTTCCCCTGCATACTGCGTGGGTATGACGACATCGAGACTAGAGCCACAATGTCAAAAGATTCTGTTGGCTGTCTAGGCTTCTGCTGTTGATTGCCGCCGGGGCGTCGAGACTTGAATGTGTTGCACACTTGGCACGCCTTGACATATGCTCTCACGTCTCTCTCGACACGCCTTGCCAGTGGTATCGGTGTGCAATTTTTCTACGTGTCAGGTCTGACCCAGGGTGCCCTGCGAGGTGTTCGTCATGGGCATATTGCTTCACGTGTAGTCGATTTTTGCTGGGGACGTACTTTTTCCATCGCCCTTCAGGAACCTGGGTTCGCACCTCCAGGCGGTCGTTAATCATACGCCAATGCTCTGTAACCCATTCTTCACACTCTTATTTCTATTGCTGGAACTCTGGGTCTTTCGCCTGTGCCGCCACCACAATGTTATCTAGCTGTTGTGCGGACATACCCTCTTCCAACTCTGTCATCATTTTTAGCTGGTTCAGCTGTGCTGGCAATGGGTTCTGGCTAAACTTTTGGTTGTGTCTTGGTGGTAACATCTGCTCCCATTCGTTTGGATCATGTTCACACACAAAGGCACCAGGGGAGCGTGAGAGTGCATCTGCCAATTCATTTTCCTTACCAGGCACATGTTCAACAGTAAAGTCATATGTTTGCATCAGCATTGACCATCTTGCTAACTTGCTCCTAAGCTCTTTCATCTGGTGAAGCCACACCAAGCTATGGTTGTCAGTACGGATTATGAATCTCTGGTATTCAAAATACGGACGATAACACTTGAGAGCCCATGTTATTGCTAGGCATTCTCGCTCGTTTACGTCATATCGGCGCTCAGCTGGTCCGAACTTAGCACTTCCATAGTCAATGATCATCTTTTCACCGTCGTCCGCTAGCTGGTACAGTACTGCGCCCAGCCTCTCCTGGCTCGCATCTGTTTGCTAGTAAAGTGTCCATGTGGGATCATAGCGTGACAAGCTTTGGTATGTGCGGAAACACTCTTTTATGTTGCTAAAAGCCTGATCCGCCTCCTTCGTCCACTGAAACCGTTGTAAAACAGACATCAGTGCCGTAAGCGGTACTGTGACTACCGCAAAATTCTTGACATACTGCCTCAGCCAGTTAATCAAACCAAAGAACTTCCAAAGTTGCTTCCGCGTCTGCGGTACTTCCCATTCCTCGATAATCCGGAGGTGTTATTTGCCTGTTGGATTGCCACTTTTGTTTCACAATATGCCCAAGAAAGTCGAGTTATGATTTACTGAAATGGCAGTTATCAGGGTGCGACAGGGTGGGAAAACCGGGAATAGTCAGGGAATTTTAGTGGCCTGAAAAAGTCAGGGAATAGTCAGGGAAAATTCCCCGCCCCATCTCCTTTTTCGGAAATCGAAAAGCAATAGTTAAAATCAGTTAAAATGAGGCCTACATGAATGGAGTAGCACGGACTGGCAAGCATCTGGTGCCTTTCATCAGACATCACGGTACCATAATCCCAGGGAAGAAAGCCATAAGTAGCTGGGTCAGCTGCGTCACAAACGCCACTTTTATCCGTAATCTGTCCAGTTGTTTACTGCTCGACGTTTCCTGCTGATGCAGAAGGCTGATAAGGTGTCGTCTTCGGCTTTTTTTTTAAGTGCATATGTCTCGTCTCTCTCTTAGCACCCGTCTTCCCCAGATGCTTCCTTCTGATGCGGAAGGCTGATAACATGTCAGCGTTTTTTTTTATGTGCGCTATACTCCGTTAGTGTTAAAAGCAGCTACCGGCTTGTAAAATGATACAGCTATCTTTTGTAACATGAGAAAGCAAACACTTTCATCTTGCCATGCTGTTTTCTTTCTTTCTTGTTGTTTTCATCAACTTTAATTTGTAACACACAGTCACCTATTGGAAAGAAGGGATGGAAGAAAGGGTGGGCGGAATTCTATTTTTAGAGCAACAGTGTGTGCTTGCTTGTGAATAAGAGATGGGTGAGGTGTCAAGGGGGAAGAACTTAACATGGCTGGAGATAGAAGAGGAACCCCTCTGGGGGGGGGGGGAGCTAAGAGGTTGTAGAGTTACAAAAAACTAATTAAAGTACTGCTTTACATGCTTATGGCAAGCACACTTCCCAGGATCTCTCAGTGAGTACCTCTACAATACTCATAAAATTACATTTTTCCAAGGAATTTTTTTGTGTAATCTTGTATAGTAGGTACTGGGTTTTTCGATTGTAGGTAGTATGTAATCGTGAAATATGTTTATTATCGGATGAGAATTTTCTCCACACTACATGAAATTGTAAATTTAATTTCCCAATGTAACAATTGTATTACTCTTAATTTTTTACATCAATTTAAATGCATTACTTTAGTTGCAACTGTCTGTTGTAATTTTGATTTAATTATTTTATTTCAACATGCAGGATTATAGTACGCAAAGTATATTGTTAATGTTGTGTAAACTATGTAATGAATCTGTGTTTCCTGAAGTAAGAAGTTTTTACACATATTTTATTCATGTAGTAGGCCTTTAAATTTGTCGATTGTGAGAAGCCATAAGTTAGGTATTACTGTAAATTTCTTACCGTCAAAATGTACTTAAGAGTTGTAACTTACAGTTCTAATTTTTATATTATTATAGGCATACTTAATAAACTTGCAAAAAAAAAGCACACAAAATATGTTGTTGGTGTGTTTACTATGCAATCAGTGTTTTCTGAAGCATGTATTTTTCATGCAAATATTACAAATCGTAGAAGTATTTTGGACATACATAATTGCAGCAAATGGTTTGTCACACAAAACCGAAAAATACATGCAGACAAGCAAAAGGATGCTTTCGCTTGTTTACTGTTCTGTTTGTCTGGTTTTCTTTGACTCACAGTTTGATGCTATAGCATATATCCATAATATTTATTTGATTTTCAACTTGCCCTATCGCAAGAATGGTTTAGAAAGAACACAAATGGTAGTACATTAAAACTTGTACTATGTGCAAAGTGCATTGAATTGGACAAAGAAAAAATGGTTTCTTTTATAAAGCATAAAAAATTGGGTTAAAAAAATTTATTAGGTCAGGGAAAATTTTCAATTTGGGTGGGAAAAGTCAGGGAATTATATTCCCAACAGTTTGTAGCCACCCTGGTTATGGTTTGCGCATGTTAGGCCCGCTAACGCAAATCTCTCCAACACTAGTGTAAGGTTAAGTAAGTGATCTTCCCTTTAGTTGGACCAGACCACCACATCGTCCAAGTAGGCTGTTGCAAACTCTCCTATGTAGCGTCTAACACGTGCACCATCATCGCTTGGAAGGTAGCGGGAGCACATTTGAGTCCAAATGGCATTGCGCAGAATTGATAGCGTCGCCCGTTCGGTGCTGAAAATGCTGTCTTCTGTCGATCACCAGGTTTGACGGGAACATGCCAGTACCCTGAATGTAGATTGAATGACGACAACACTTTCGCAAAACCCAACATGCCCAGATCACTTTTAATGTTTTGGACTGTTGGGGCTGAGGTTTTAGTGATCTGGTTCAGCGGACGCAGATCTACACAGAATCGCCATGATCTGTCACCCTTTTGTGCGAGGGTGGGTGATGTAGTTACTTTCAGTTTGCTCGATAATCCTGTCCCTGAGCATTTCTGTAAGCTGTTCATCAATAATATGTCTTTGGTGAAGGGCATAGTCTCGTGGTGGGGTGTAAACTGGTTCATCGTGGGTCGTTGAAATAATGTGTTCGGCGATTGTCGTTCGCTGTAGCGGATCACTACTCGTGAATACATCCGCCCGCTCTGCCAGAAGGGCTTGCACCGCTGCCTGGTGTTCAACTAGTACTGCGTGATCAAAGTCGATGAGTCGTTGAGTAGTAATGTCTGTCGGTAGATGATACCCCAAATGGTACACTGTCTTGCGTATTCTTTTGCCAAAATGAATTGGTCGCGTGTTAATTCAATTACCACATTATTAGCCACGATCCAGGGTACCCCAAGAATAAGTGCTTCCCATAGGTTTTCAACCATGGTCACTGGTATCATCATTACTTCGTCACGTTTAGTCAGAGTAACGCATGCTGTACCAATGGTCCGCCCTTGCAGGCCTTGTGTTGTCAATTGGACAATGCTTTCTACATGTTCATTCACCCTGACAATTTCCTGACTCACAAAGTTATGCGTTGCCGCAGTATAGATGAGGACGACTGTCAACATCCTATTGACTAGTACTGGCACACACAAGAGACTGTCGTTTTGTTTTTTATTGACTACCATGCTTCTATGTTCTGCGGGTAGTTAGGGAGAGTTACCCCTACCCCATTCGTCTGTTTCTCGATGTTGAGTCTGTAGGTTGTTGTCGCTCCTGGCACTGCCTATGCCAGCATTTGCTGCCCTGGGCAGTATCTGCATGGTTCTGGTGGTGGCACATTTGGATCATATTAACCCCACTGACGTTGCAGATTGTTTGTCCCAGCCCCATTGTTTTTCAAGCGGTTGTCAATTTGTTCTTTGTGGCTTGGTCCCCACGTCGTACCCGTCGGTTTTGGCCTCGTAAATGTGCTAGCCTGCATGGTTGTGTTTGTGAAAGTTCCTGTAGGTTTGGCATGGTTCGTACTCAGTGTTTTCAACTCTGTGGTGTCGTGTGCTATGCCGGCTGCAGTTCTAACAAAGTTTTCATAGCCGTAGTAGATTGCTGGGTGTAGTGCAGTGCTGTATTTAACTCGCACTGTTTGCAGTACTGACTCGAGGCTGTCTGCTGGGTATAAGTGTGGGTAAAAGCGTGTCAAATGATTTATCTTTCTCCTCACAAAAATCTCAAGATCATTTCCAGCTTGTTGATGTTCTGTGAAGATAGCAAGTTGCCTACATAGCGTTGCGAGCGTGCTCGTATAGCGCGCTGTGAATTTCTCCACAAACTGCTTCCATGACATATCAGAGTCACTTGTTATCTTCCACCAGTCTTTTGCATCACCGTTTAGTTGTGCACCTACTACACTGACCCAATCTTCACTGGGCACATCATATCGCTTCAGGCGGTTTTGGCATTCCTGTAGGAATGAGCGAGGGTCCTCTGTGGGCAATGCATAGTATGTGGGTAATGTCTGAAATTTTGCCGGCACTGTTTGCATGTGTGCAATCGGTTGTCTGTGGGTATCTTGTTGCCCTGTGATATCACTCTGTTGACATCCATGCCCTGTCTCGTTTGGTAGAAACAATGGTGTTTGTACCATGTTTCTGGCTGTTGAACTCATTGGACCTTGGTTTGAAACTTCCCACCTCTGATATACTTCAGAGTGGTCGATCGATTTGTTAACCCCATCGATGCACACTTTGCATTGAAAACTCCCTCGCTGAAGTTGTGACCATTCAGTTGCATGCATAGAATGATGATATCTGCGTGCACATTTTACACATTCCGCCTGTGCCCCTTCAATTCCATCACAATCTAAGGCAGTGCAAAGACGGTTTGCTCTGTATGACTGAGTCATGAAATCAGCTGGGTTTTTCAATTCACCATGCACCGGTTCGCATGTCATGTCACATTGTGCGCACAAATGCTGTCCTGTGTGCATCCAACTTTGTTCAGCAGCATTCAGAGTGTCGACCAGGGTACGCACGGTACAATGGGTCTCGCCCTGTGTCAGCGCCTCATTAGGGTTGTTCAGTTGTTCGTTCGGTATGTGTAATGTCCTGGTTGATTAATGAAAAGTTTAGTTGTAAGCAATGACAGATTTTTTGCAGATAAGGCAAATTTTGCAAATGGGTAACAATCTATTGCTTTTCGTCATGTGTTACATTTTTCTTGTGACGACCAATCTCCTTTGGTCGCCATGATGGACACGGTTCACGTACATGGTTGTGTGTCGTAGAAGTGCGTAGGTAGCACGGAGATCTTTGCGGGGGACGTTGGCCAGGCCACCCGCTCACGCAGCCAATCTATTGCATGTAAGTGGCGTAGTCACGAGTCCTTCTGCAAGTTTCGGGTACCTTCGTGGTCGCTCGGCTCACTCGTGCGTACAGTATCTGAACCAAAATTGCCAGCAACCCATTACGCGATTGTGACGCCAATCTGTTCATCGAACTGTAATAGGATGGCAGCTTTTTGCTCGTTTCCTGCCCTTACTTACAAAGTGGCTAATTTTATCACTAATTGCTTTCTGTTTTTCGGGCTGATTAAGTCAGAGACCGATTTGGCGGATAGTTCTAGCCACACGGAAGGGTGACACTTTACATGGCCAGGGTTCCTAGGGTCATGCAGGTTTAGTGTAAAACGTTTGTGAAAGGTAGCGAGAAAGGCGTAGTAAACTTTGGGCACCAGCTAGCCCGCCGTACGTGCTAGCACGAGTACTCCTAACAGGGTCGTGGTCGAACTCCCAGGCTACTTGAACCAGGAACTGCCTGCTCGAAATTTAGATCATATAGTCCAGGAATAGAATGAACAACCTCTGAGGTAGTCTTACCTAGTCGAGTGCAGATTCGTTATGAACTAGTTGATAACTCCTCCGGACACTTTACACCTCACTTCCCATAGGTTAGGAAGACGACTGACTCATTGGTGGACGGTTTTTGCTAATCCCCGAGGCCGTGCCAAAAAAAAAAATTCCCTCGTGATCAGATGGTGGTGATGATTTCCCTTACAAATGTACATCACAACAAACACAACAATGATTGTTACTGTACAAAATATGTAATCTAAGAGAGAGGAAAGAAGTAAAACACTAAATGCAAGTCATTAGGATTTTGTTTACAAAACTGCACACCAGTAGTATTATCCATTGCCAAGAGGGCGAAAGGAAAGCTCTCCTTCGGTAGGGTGGTACACCTGCTGCTTGTAAAAGTGTAAGTACAGAATTTCAACAAACAAGCTGGATCCTACCTTAGGTGCCGGGGCGAACAGTGAGGGTGGCAAAAAGGGCTAAAATAAAAGGTAGGGTTCGGTACGTCAGTTGTTGAACATGATTTAAACTTAAGTATGTGAGATTTTCTTTCCTGCTTCCTGTACAAAATGTATGAATTGAACAGTAGAGAGAGCAGCAGAGACAGTACAGATGTACAAATTTAAATTTATGGCCAGACTTTCAAAGATAATGATTTAAACAAAACGTATGTTCAATAGCAAATGCCTTTAGGCAGAAAACTGATGCTAGTAAGGATGTGTTCATAGGAACCAAAGGGTTAATATTTGATTGATAGTGGTACATACTATGTAATGTTAAACGTAATTTCCATACATTTTTTATGAATATGTTTTTTTATATATTTAATTACATCAGATCAAAATGGCGCTATAATTTTTACCGTTATGTTTTCGTTTCAGTTAGCATATGTAAGGAGCACATGATCTGTAATTATAATACAATTTGTAGTTATAAAATAGGAACCAGCCATGGAAAATAGACCAGGCCCTATTACTAAAACTGATACTAAATTTGACCATGTTAGGTGACAAATGCTACACTAGCTGTATAACGGTTTCTGTGGCAGATTTTGCACAAGCCTATCAATAAGATACTGTATTATAGGGTATCATATGTTGTAAAATATCATCACCAAAGATGCATACAGTCAAGAAAATGCTATGTTAAAGCCATGTTTGCCAAATATATGCGTAACGGACTATGGTAGATGGAATATTTTCACATTTAAAGGAATAACTGAAATGTAAATATGCAACAGACTATGTTCCTGATTTGCATATAGTGCATGTTAAAGTAAATTTATGTGTTTACAGCTTAGTAGGGATATTCTACCAGATGAAACAAGTTAAGAAGTTTCTTGGTACTTTCCTGTTGGAAAAATGGCTTATAGCATGTGTATATGAGACACTTGTGCAGATAGATTTGAGATGAAGTATATGGAATATTAAAAAATATACTACCTTGTCCAATTAATTCTCTCTTGTGCTCTTCTTATGATGGGTGAGTTGGAATATTTTAATAACTATATAACTTTGAAAATTTCTTCTTGTGATTTCTTGTTTTGGTGGCCTTCTTTACATTGTCTGAGCTGGAATATTATACTGCCTTGTTAGTTGATGAAATATTTCTTGGCGAAAACATTACTGGAGATGAGATGTGATGTGGTAGGTGTGTTTAATGCAAGATAAAAATAGCAGCATCCTAAGTAAATAAGACATAGTATTTTCATTTTGATGTCTTATCTGTAATTTTTAATAAAAATTAATGTACTCATTATGTTAATAAACTATGTACTTGGGTTTTGATCATGGTAATGCCAGCAACAGGGATATGAGTTGTTCCATACTATTTCAGCCAATTTAAGTAATGTTGGTTATTACATAGTTTCTGAAAATGTTAATTCTTTTATAACTAAATTGTTCAGGTTTTGAGAGCTAAAACCCAATTTTAGCAAAAAAAAAAAAATATATATATATATTTTATTCAAAGTCAGTGTGGGCAGACATTTATAGATAATGCATGCAATTTAAAGTGTTTTCTTTGATATTTTGTGCCAATTGCTGTTGTTTATTCATTTATAACACTATTTCAATCAACTGAAAATATATTTAGCTAAAATAGTTTAATTTTTCTCAGGGTACATTTATAGATCAAAGACCCTGCTTGTCAGGGTTACATTTGACATTTTCATGCTAAATTTTTATTTAAGAGAGACAGAATACGTAAAATTGGAAACATTTTAATGAGTTTCAATGAGTGTCTGTCAAGCAACTTATCAAATTTGTAATGTACACAAAGATATCAAAATCACTAAAGTAATACCAGGCATCAATAATGCAAACTATCATAATTAATTTTGACTGTTTCCAGCATATGGCTGGATTTGTCCTCTGTGCTGATGTAGGTCTACACATTTTTGTTGTTCGTTATTGTCTGTTTTTAGTAACAGATTTTTTTTTCAGGTGTTTGCTCTTGAAGAAAATTGACTAGTTTTGAGTGTCATCATGAACAGTCAAGACACTGAAGATGATGTAAGTAATTTGCATGTTATGGCTTACAAAGAAACATGTTTGAATTTTATCTACTTAGTAATTTAGACTAGCTGTTTATGTTGTATATGGTCATTTAGTGTGCTTTAAAGCATAATAATGAGTAGCAGTAATGATCATTTGCAGGAAAAGGCAAATATATAATATGTTACTCAAGTTCTCCAAAGTATTTGTAGGCCTATACCTACTGTGTCATTCCATCCATGGTAACAGACGGGACAGGCAGAGAAGTTTTATGGTTGATAACTAATAAATTCAGTTAAATAAAACAGAAAACATTTAAAAACTGATGGATAGAGTACTTGTAAACTTGTTACTTCTGTCTTCAAAAACTTAATAACTATAACTAATTTTGTGTCAGTAATGAATGGGACAGTGTTTTGACATTGACTTTTGACATGTAGTTATTTATGTGAAAGTCTGTAGATTCAGTAATGATTTGTCAATAAATAATGTATACATGAAGTTGTTCTTTTTTATAATTTCTATGCAAATTATTTAATTTAACTTTTAATGTGATTTGTAAGAGTTACAAACAACATAATGGATGGGACAGTTCTGCTAGTGTTAAATTGTAATTAATAAATTGTGTGAGGGTACCATAGTTGATGTAAAACCGTATATTTTGCTTATTTAGTAGTGTAAATAAGGCTAACAGGTTTTTATATATACATTTGAGTAAACCTTGTAAATATATTAAAATTTGTCGCATAATTACTCAGCCTTAATTATTCCTAGAAATTCATAAAATTATTTCTCTAGCCTGAACTAATTGTGGTTTGAAAATGCTACCCAATATTTGCTTGAAATGTACATAGGAAACAGCTTTTTCATTTAGTTCAAACCACTGCTAATCTTGAGACTTGTGAACTTTCAAGAACCCTGTTGCTGTCCTTGACATTTGCCAACATACTGGTGTATTTTCTGCACTTTACTATCACCAACAAACTTAACCAACTAACAGAGTCCCTTATTTACTTGTTTTCTAGTCGAGCCTGTACCGTCGCGTTTTTTCGCCGCGCTCCTTTCGTTGTCTCGTATTGCTTAACCTCGGAACTGGAGCTGGACAGCGACACACCGACACTTCCAGCCACGCCCTTGCGAGCTGGGTAAATTTCATGATGAACTACCTGCACTTTTATTGAATGTTAAAGTTATTTTTTGCCACGACTAGCTCCGCCGGTAATTTTACAAGATCAGTTCTATGTTACCCTTGAAATGAAAGAGTTGTAGTTCGTTTCAGTGTTTATTCCGATCTTTCACCATCGTATAACAAACACAAAAAAAACATTCCTCCAGTCACCAGTGTATTCCCGAGAAAGTCTCGCCTGGAAGGAAAGTTAAAAAAAACAGCACACGGCCTATACTTTATGAAGGGAAATGCCGAATCATCCCGCACCAACGACCTACACACGCGGGCGGAAAAAATTTAATAGATAAAGGTTAGTCCAAAAATCGAAAGTTATTCATTATTAAAGTTAATTTAGGCCCTGGTGCTGCCCGCACGTGGTAAATTTGCGACTCCCTATCCTTTCATTGGTTATTTGGGCCGCAGCCCGCTCGCACGACCGTCCTCGGTAACGTTGCG
>PNEQ01072624.1:7874-24004 GCA_003012365.1 Medauroidea extradentata
CTATTTTTCCCGTAATGTCACTTCAAAGTCAAAATTTGCATATTTTTACTTCATACAAAACTTGAAAACCAGTAAATATAATGAAATGGAAAAAATCTCATCAAAACTACACGTCACCGTCTACGGCTTGAAGCATATACAAACACATTATAAAATATTTCTGTGTTTAAAATAAATTTCTAAAAGTACCAAAAAAAAACTTAAATTTTGAATTTTTTTATCTAACATAAGCATTCTTTGTAACGGGTTTTAAATGCTACAGGCCATAGACAGTAACGCGTAGTTTTGATACGATTTTTTTCATTTCATTATGTTAACTGGTTTTCAAGTTTTGTATGAAGTAAAAATACGCAAATTTTGACTTTGAAGTGCCATTACGGGAAAACTAGATGAGCTAATCTTTTTCCGTTAGAGGTATATGTACTCTCAAGTAATGTGTACAAAACTAACACTATTTCATACAAATATAAAATTATTTTTTTTCCCCACTTGAACAACCTTAAGACTTTCCTGATGTAGCTTCGCGCTGATGTCTTGAGCAAGCGAACTGCTGTGTGAGGTAGGTGGCAAAAGTAGCTGAAGCAAGAGTTTTGTAATAGAATTGTGTTTTGCAGGCCCAGCAGACAAGCTTGACACTGCAGCGAGAGAAGAATGAAGTTGAGGGACAGTTGCAGGAGTTCACTAAGATGCTGGCTGTGAAGAACAAGGAGAAAGATGAGATACTTGCCCAACTTTCGGTCGTCGCTTCAGAGAAGCAGGTATGTCGCTCACGTGTTTTGTGTCCTGAAGAAGTGGAAACATGGGCTATTTGCATGGTACAGTAGTCAGCTAAACAGCTTATTCTTGAAGCATTTTGTGACTCTCAGACTAAGCAAATGAATTACTGATTGTTCCCAGAATACCACTGAAGCATTATATGGACCACAATTACTTCTCCCAACTCTGGTGTTATGCTGTGCTTCTAATAGTTGGTAATCTTTAATATCAAAAAGTGGTCATTGCGCATATTATAGTACTTAAAAGAAACTAAAATTTGTAATTCATTGAATCTTAACTAAACGAAGTAAAACTTAAGAAGGTACTATACGAAAATTTGTACTAAAATGTTAATGAAACTTTGCTGGAATTTTAAAGTCAAAAACAGCGTAAGGTGATTCCATGTAACTCATTGGACTCACATCCAGGAGGATCTGGGTTCAGTTCCCAGCTCTAGTCATCTCCTGGTTTTGGTATCATATGGTGTCCCAAAATGCACTACTCTAACTGCTAATGGAATTGGAAGCTCAGAAGTGCATCTCAGGGCTGAGCCCCGTATGCCTAGACTTGTTGGAAGGCGCATACATCGCTGCGTTACTGGGATTTGGCAAACATTGCTGCATGTGAGGCTGTCTTTAACACATGGGGGGGGGGGGGGTTGGAAAACTCAGCATAGACACCATTAAAACCCTTTGACAATGGTAGGATGTGCAGTAGCATGCAATTTAAGTGGTAGAAGTGATGTACAGGAAAGTGGATGATGGACTAAATTCTTTATTATGGCTTCGAAAAGCTAGAAGATAAGGTAGGTCTGGAGGAATTTCTCTCTCTTTTTTTTTTTGTTCGGACTGGCATTTATACTGACCAAAACTATAGGGGGTCACTTCAGTCCTGGTGAAGTGTGTGCATGCTATTGAGTTAATGTACCTTCATACCGCCAGCTGACATCTGAGACTGAAGTTTATTAGAGTGGTGATGGTCACAGTACCTTGAAAGTCAGAATAGTGAAATATAACAGGACAGGCTGAGGAAATAGTGCTGTCCAACTTTATGAAGAAATGTTTTGTCAGTATAACATCTTTGTATACCTCAATTTCTTGTACATAGTTCAATATTACACCGTCTTAAATGGTTCACTTGAATCAGTGCACACTTAATGTATTTTTAATTATTTTCTTTACGGGCTTCCAAAACCCATGAAAAATGTTGTAAAATGCTTAACTATTAAGGGTGCTGCCTACGTGAGAACCGTGGTGTGGGTAAGGATAGGGATTTACGTGCTACTGTGATGCGTCGGTCGGCTCTGTTGACAACCAGGCAGATGAATGAAACTGTCCCTGTTCTGGGCAGCCGGAAAAGCGATTCTTCTCAAGGGAGACAGCTGGCAGTACTGTCTTCCTTATAGTGCTGTTATTTGTAATCAACGGTGAAGCTACTTAAGTTAGACAACCTTAAATTGTCTTGATATAGGACACACTTGAGGTTAAGATGACTACCTTCTTTCCTTTTTTTTTTTGGTTTGTTTTAATAACAGGAAAACTTCTTTCTTTCCATGCAATTTATTTCACCCGGAAAATCCATTAGTGTTTACAATTTTCTTTCCATAGATAAAAAAAATAATAAAAGCTTTAGATATGTTTGCCCGTGAATATAGCAGTAGCCACAATGTCATACGGTCGACTGGAAAGAATTGGCCAAGTTACTTATCAAAGCTGACCCGACCCATGTGATCAGTAAAATAAAATATATAATATGAAAAAATGATAGAGCTTATAATTAAGCCCTCTTCGTATGCCATCACATCCTCTGTCTCCCTCGCCTGCGCTTCTTTTATCCTCTTGTTTCTGCCATTGCAGCCCGAATAAAACACTACACTGGCCATCTTTCCACGTCTGCAAACAAGCTCCGACTGATCCCGACTAATACCCTCGGGTTGAACGTGCTACCTATCGTACTAATGTAGGCGGACTGGTACAGCTCGATCCCACTTACTTAAAAACTGGTCAACTAATGTTTGTAATGAAAGGATTTTATGTCACACAGGTATTGATGAAAGCAATCAACAGTTCACCACTTAAAAGCAAATAATATCTATTAGTTTATTTAACTGGGTACAAACTACGTCATTAAATGGACAAATAGTTCTGCAACGCAATACCTTGCCAGTGCTTCGTTGCACAAGGCGCCACTACCCACAATGCTACAACCAAGAGGCTTGCTGACCAGGCTGCATGCCTGCACGTCCCTCTACGTGTCTCCTCGCACCTGTACTTCAACCTGCCAGGTGAATCACACTAAAGAGGAGACAAACTCGTTACGCGAGTGAGATTTTCAAAATCATAAACAAAGCAAAATACAAGATAAATTTATTTAGGAAAGTTGCTTAAATAAAATTTAATTCACTTTAAAAGAGTCCAAACATGATATAAAATAAATATAGGGTAATTGACTTGTAAAATTACTACTTCAAAACTCTCATTAGCAGTTAAATTTACATTTTCATCAAAAAATTTTAATTTTATTTTTTTAACTAGTATCCCTAATTAATATGTTTGATCCTGCAGCATAAATCCTTGATACACCTTATATTTGATTAACTTAGAGCAATTAAATTGTTGCAAAAATATATATTAATCAAGTATTTCCATATAAAAAAAATCGAAGTTATCGTAGGTTATAAACCAAACCCATAGGCTACGTGTCAATGCATGTCACACCACATTATATTTACTGCTCAGCCATTTTTATTAATACCACTCTCAGACAAAAGCCATTATCTGCGTTGAGAAAAGGAAAATACAGTAGAATCGTATAACTGCGAGCACAATAATATTGAGACCTCAAGTATACCAAGGTCTTTTTGAGGAACCAACAAAAATCACAAAAAATATGTCCGTGAAAAATTGTGATTTTATCAGAAGAAAAAATGTACAGCGTGTTTAAATTTTGCAGCCAATTTCGTGTCTGTATGAAGTGTGTTTTAGTTATCTGTGTGCTGTAGCTACACCACAGCAGCTCTCCCTTCCTCCCACCTATTAATCCATTGGCGGCTGTGTTGCCTCTTAACACGTTCTTCCGGCTTGCAAACTTACCTCCCTACCAATTCCAAGCGAGTATGTTTCTTTCACTATAAAATTATGCCGCTTTGCATGCAACCAGTTAAGTATTTCTGTTGTAATTTGTGGATGTTGTGCTTTCAACTTCAATTTGTATTTTTTGGTTTGGTTTATTCATGACAATTTCTGATTACGAATTCTGGTTATGCAATGGAGACGGGAGGTCAGAACAAGAAATCATAAAGGTTATGAGGTGCTGATTACAAAGACGTAGAGAAAGTTCTGATTGCCTGTTTTGTTTACTAACAGCTGTGGTAGCGGAAATCTGCTTCCTTCCTCTCGCCCCATTCTAACCACATTGCCGGCTATGAATGCTACATACTAGGGAGGGATGAAGTCACTTCTAGTAAGGAAAAAGGGCAGCCAGAATGCAGACCAGACAAGGTTATGTCATGCATGCGATATGGCCTGCTAGCTTGTACAGTTGCCATATTCTATGAGCGCTTGTTGTAGGCTCGTTTGTGCATGTGTTGAGTAGGTTACAATTACGGTAGTAACTCTGCTACAATCTGATGGTTGGTCTGGATTCTGGATTGTCACCAAGCCTCACTCATGCACATATATTGAAACATGTTATTCGTAAGAAAAGGCAGTGGAGAAACACGAAACAGTGCTGCAAGCTTTCGTTTAGTTAATTTTTTGTAACGCAGCCAAGCCCGGAGCTACAGGAGTGAAGGTCTGGCACAAAAAAAAAATTCCAGCTACGTATCAGTAAACCCATCAACGGGCAAGCGTGCAGCATCGGAAGTAAACAACTGTGATTAAAAGTGGCATTAGAAGAACTGTGTGGCCTAGTTAGCAATGTTATTTTTTAACTAACCTGTTAAGGAGGCCACGTGTTATATAAACTTGCCACTGTTTAATATGATTCTAGTACACACTGTCTAATGCAGCAGTGATTGTCTATGTGATTGGAAAATATATCCCCCCCCCCCCCAAGTTTCTTATCAAAAGTAAGGGAGTTCAGGTACATAGGTGTTTATAGTGTAATTTTCACGTTAAAATTGTGACAATCGCTTAGTAAAAGTTAGTTTTGCTTGTGTTTCCCACCACTTTCCATTTGAATTGTGTTGTGTGTTTCAAAATGTCTTACTTTGTTTTCTATTTTTTTTTACTGCCGCCTAACGTATGTTCTAGTTTTCAGCAACAATAGTATTTTTCACAAATTTTTATCACAATTTCTATACATTTTGCTGGTTTAGTAAGCCTCACACCATGAATTTTCAACATAAATTTTACAAAACAAATGGTTTATTTCAGCAACAACTTTAATCTGTATAACATTTAATGAATTGAGTGTCAAATGTAAGGTCGTCATATGCTAAGGCAAAAATTGTATCACTGATTTTATACCAGTAATTGATCTTGTTAATTCCTTGTTTAGTTTATTGAAAACTCATCATTTCCAGTATTTAGCTGTAATTATTTGGTTTGATGTAATCATACGAGGCAATGGCTGATAACCAAGTATGCGTGCTGCAAGAAGCTGAGGCGACGACTGATTGATTGTGAGACGAAGCTATGGCTGCCAAGTTGCGTGGTCAGGGTTTCATGGCGGGATTGACATACTTTTTGGACATGATCATAAAGAGCACATGTCCACCTGCTTAAGTAATCTATTTTTTAATGATAAGTTATTTTCTGTTAAATATGTTAGAAAACAATTTCAATTCAATTTTGGGCAATTTTTTTTTGGGGTTTCGGGGGTCAAGGTCAGTCAATTATGTATTATCGAAAACACTGCTATAGCAAGGAATCGAATGTGGAACTCTACAACCTCATCATAGCAGGACTCTTCTACTATATTACTTCAGGAATAAAAATTTAGGAAATAATTTATGATTCAATGTTTTCTGATGTTTTTAATAGTTTTCGAGATACGTATTTAATAAAAGACACCCTAAAGGATGTTATGACAGCATGGGTCCAACCAAGATGAATAATCAAGTTTCCAGTGGCATATGTGTAAGTCTGACAGATATAAGCCATGTCTAATACTGTATATGCTAACATGTACTACATCCCTAATCGTGCTTGTGCCAGGGCTTCAAGGTAGGCAGCCCTCTTAATGTGTGCCCTATGTTGTTAAAATTGTGTATGGTGCTGAAGGCTTGTGTACTGGTTGCCACCAGGATCTGGCCAAGAGGCTGGATGAATGTGTACACTTGGAGCGACATATGGAAAGGCTGCAGAAGGAGCTCCAAGTTAGGGACACTGAAAAGATGGAGGTTCAGGCAAAACTTCAGAAAGCAGAGGCTCAGATCCAAGCACTCACAGCTTCCCTGGAGAGCATTACATCTGTGAGTGTAATTTCAAGTTATACTTTCTTTAGTCAACTTAACAACAGATTTTCATAAAGTGAAAGTATGGTGATTGAAATAACATTGTTCACATGAGAAAAAATACTTTATTTTAGAGATTTTGTTTCACCCATCTATCATTCTGTCTGGAAATGTTTTGGGACACTGACTTACAGTGTCATTATTTCTTTTTGGATTATTTCATTTAACAGATGTGTCATAATGCAGCAAGATGTTGACAGTTGGACGGTATTATGCATCAACCAACTGTGTACCAATTGTATGTTTTGAATAAAATGTGCTTAAACCTCTTAGACTTGAAACAGTTGTACAAAAATTACTTTTATCCTATAAAGGCAACATTTATAAAAGGGTATAGGACTAATTAGACTTTTGTAAGACTGTTTCAAAATTTAATAATACATATTTTATACATTATTAACAATATTTGCATAGGCAGTTAATGAATAACATCATCCAACTGACAATTTTTTTTGTAGAAATTCAATGGTATTTTAGTTTCCAGTAGATTTGTAAAACTTCTCACCAGTACAAATATTCTGTGTAAGACAAAAGCTACTTTTGCAGCTCTCATTATGTTGTCTAATTACCGTATTTACTCTAATACCCCGCGCACAATTTTTCATGAAATCTATGTTTAATTTTTTTTAATTGTATTACCGCGCGACTTGGCAACACCGCATCGAGGCACGACGTGGCAGCGCCGCCGCATTCCATAGAGCGCTGTTATCTTGGATCGTAGTTCCGGTACACGCGCTGCGCTCAGTAGCTGCTAGTTGGATATTTGCTGCACGTGGCTGTGAGTAAAATGACTACAAAAGGGATGCGTTTACGATCTTTTACTGTTGTGGAGAAGCTAAAAGTTATTAAAGAAGCGGAACAAACGGGTAATGGTGCTGCGGGAAGAAAGTTTGATGTTTCGGAAAGTATCAGTGTTGTCACATTTTAACCGTTTCAACACCCGTGTGGTGCAATAAATACCACCCTAAAATTTTTTAGTTATGTTATTGTCATTGACGTACTAACAATTATGATGCATACTAAAATTATTTATAAAAATGGGTGTTGCAGAAAGAAACTTTGCCTGCAAGAGATGCTGATCATCCGTCAGGCCAAGACCTAGGCCTACAAATTTTATGGAAATACTTTATTTTTTTGAATGTTTAAGTGACTTACCTATTTAGAAACCAGTACAAATTATTTGCTGTGAAATAAATGTGTGTGACAAATTTCAGAATTTGTCATTTTTTTCTATCAAAGGTTTGGTGCGAGGTTTATTCAAAAAATTTTTATTTTTTTAATTTCTCTAAAAAATCGGGGGTGCGCGGCTTATTCAAGGGCGAGGGGTATTCTAGTAAATACGGTATACACAGAACAGTTGTTTTGACTTGCGGGTATGTTAGTGTGTGTGGTTGTGCAGGACAAGGAGAATGTGTCTCGGCAGCTGCGTGAGGCTACACAGCATGCAGTAGAGTTGGGTCTGCTGAGGAGCAAGTTGGAGGACCAGCAGTACATGATCAGTGTTCTAACGTCCAGCAAAGAAATGATAACAAAAGAACTGCGTCTCGAGATTAATGCTAATGAGAAGGTAAAGTTTCTTGTCAATATATATCATACTTTTATACCATCTGAGAATCTAAACTTTTTATGATGTTGCTGAGTTTGACTTTTTTTGTTTGTTTATAGTAGAACCCTGATTTAACAAAATATCACAGTACCAGAGAGATCATTACTCCCTAAATTGATGTTTAGTTTAATCTGATTTTACATTTTTAATACAAAAAAAGTTACATAACTGTGTCCTCACATTACGGCACGTCTTGTCAGCGAGATATATACTTCTGCGCTAATAATTTTATTCCAAAATGTCTGTGTATTAAAATACATAATTATATGTTTTTATAGCTGTTCTGGTTTTAACATGGGATAGAGCTGAAAATAAACACAAGACTTTTTAACATAAACACATGAACAGTTGCATTCTTATCAGGTAAAGAATTACAGTTATCAGTTGAGCACACTGCACAATGACACATTCTGATGGAGCAAAGATATACTATGACTGTATCAGTTTTCATTATGTTTCCATGCTGTGTATACTGGGCACCTAGATGTTACTTCACCGGCCAGGTCAAGATGAAGGATCTAGGTGCACACTTGTTACATGATGCATTGCACTCAAGTCATATTTGTCCGTCTCAAAGTCACTATTGCTACACGTATGCAGTAATTTTTTTTGTTGATGGTGTTTACACCACAATGAGTATAATTATTAGAGTCTTGTGTAAATAGCATTTTGAAATTAATTTTATTGCGTTTTAAAAATGAAATTTAACATTTTGTAGCATTTTTGTATTTTCACTAATTTTACAAAACTTAAATTTTAAACATATACATCACCCAGAATTGTTGCATGCAGATTCATGCCCTCTTGTGAATAAAATAACTATAATTTTGCGTTACAATTTAATGTGCACTATTTGTCTATTTCTTCAGGCTATCCACGTTGTAAATATGTATTCGGAAATATATGTATTTATAAATTGATTTTGGGCTTGTTGCTCATCTCAACATTTTCTTCACTCACTCTAATTTATCGCTTGTGTAATTTTTTGCCCTCCTCAGAGACAGATACAGTAAAATCCCATTACAACGAAAATGTAAAAATTAGAAAATTATGTTCTTTGTACTGAAACTTCTTTAAACTGAACACATTTTACATTACTTTAATTTCAGAGGGGTATTTTAATGTATACTTTAAAGTGAAAAATTCTGTACACTGAAGTTATTTATATTGAAATTTCACTGTACTTTTATTCGTGCCATCTCAGTTGCAGTAAAAATTTACCATCCAAATTTTGCATAAAAATTTACTGGTAAAAATCAGCATTTCAGGATATTAGAAAACAGATCAATACAATAGTAGTCCAAGTTCCGTTTCTCTTTAATTTTTTTTTTCAACTTCTGCCAGTTGTACTGTAAAAATTTATTTATTTTTACTTCGCTGACAGACACTGTAAAATATTTGTGAAGTCAAAAGTGATTTACAATTACGACGGAACAGTTTTGTTGTATTTCTGTTACAGTTTATTACAGTTGCAGTGTTTACAAACTTTGTTTTTATTTTGCAACGTCATAGATTTGCTACGTTCAGTTGAGACAGACAAAATACAAGATGGTGGACTGTTACAGTAGTAGTAACGCTATGATGTTTCACTTTCATTCCAGCGGAATGTTTTGGTACTACTGACTACATTCTATTGTTACGGCAACCATTTTGTTCTAATAGTGTCGTACTTCGTACTTGAACGTAGTAGACATCTCTGATGAAGTAACGCAAACAAAACATTGTGGTGCTGCGATTATGTGATGAAAGTATTTTTACCATATCTGACATCTTAAAAGTTATACGCAACCAATTGTGCGATGAAATACAGTAATATTTTTTTCATTACCAGCCTGGTATATAAATATCCTCCTTTTTGTTGAAACTTTTTCCTGAGCTTTTCTTAGGTTGAGCAACTTTGCGATATTGCTGGTTACGTAAGGATCTGTCCGGTGATGTTTTTAATTTATTTCCGTTACGAAAATCAAAATTATAAACGTAACATCCCCGAAAATTTCGAAACAAAACATATTGCCAATATATTGAGATCACTGTACCGCGTGACCATTGCCAGTGCATGAGTTGATATGCTTCAACTGCAGAATACGTTGAGGAATTAATATATTTGCATGAATATATGTATGGCCACCATTCGTAAAATGTAAATATTCGGTGTTTTACGTGGTCTAATGAATCAGAAAAGTGATATTTATGGCTAAACGGGATAAATCCTAAGGCCAGGCGTACTATTATTGGTGCTGTTAGTGAAGTGATGTGGTCAAATGTGTGAAGATAAACTTTGTATTTTATAGTCTTATCTATCATTTAAATCCTTTAAATATTTGTGAAAGGATAAAAATATATTGAAACTGTTCACATGGACTAATAATTACAGCAAAACAATAGTGAAACAAAGCCATAAATATCTTGAAGGAAAACATACACATTTCAACTATTATGCCTCAATTGATTTGCGACAAAACATCCACCCATCAAAATTATTCTGAAATTTGCAGGAAAATTATAACTACAGTACGCCAAATTTAGATGTATTTCGCAATTTTTGCAAGTCACAATTTTAGGTGTCCTTAACAATCAGTAATCTAGTTGTTTCATTAGTACTCATGTATTCATAATAATGTTAGAACTTAGTTGTGTGTGAGTTAATGAAAGATGATTGTCATGCTATTAGCATTGCTATGCATGTTTGAAGATATTGTATTGTAATTGTGGAAAAAGACTATGTTAAGGCTGTGCAAATCAGTCATTAAAAATATGTGACGAATATGTAGTTTGAAGTGTGATATCAATAATCTGTAATATTACTTTTTGCAGCACCAAAATATGGTCAAAACATTGACAGATGAGAAGAAGGATCTAGAGGAGAAGATCAGAGGTTAGTTTCTATTTCACAGAACCGTGTTATGACCAGGGCTGTGGAGTCTGAGTTGATTAAAATGTTGCAACTGCAACTCTAGATCTGACTGGGCTAACAAATCTTATGTTTACATTTTTATATTTTGTGTTTAAATCCTAGTACTCAAATTTAACAAATGTATATTTAAACAAGCTTAAAATTAAAACTCTAATATTCTTAAAGAAATCACTGTACTGTAATTATTAGAGCACTGTTCAAGTATTAATTTCTGAGTGTCTAGAAGGTAGTAACTATGCAAAGAAATGAGGTTATTCTTTAAATTTTCAAGTTTTTACTCACTTCGTGATTATGAAGTGTGTTTTGATGATAAACATGATACAATCCCCATGTGTTACAATGTTAATGAGACTTGTTTGGGTCGGAGTTAGAGTCGGAGCCAGACAATGAAAAAACTTGGGAGTCTGAGTCTGTAGCTTTGGTTACCGACTCCACAGTCTTGGTTTACAGCCCTACATATTTCATCCCTCATAATTTCCTCTTCCATTCTGTTATCCTATTGTCCAGAATCTTGGGATCATTAGTTATGTGGCAGTTTAAACAAAATGTAATTTCTTATCTCCATCTTACTTTAATCAGTACAGTAAACCCTCGTTTTATCGGACCTCTGTTCAGCGGACTTGGTATTTAATGGACAAAATCTGGTGATACAAAATTATTCCACCATCAGGTCTACATGTCACACACAGCACAATACCTACCTGGTTATTGTGGTTTGGCGAGTGACATCAGGCACGGGCATAGATAGCCGTGTAAGACTGTAGATAGAGCTATTTTTAATTGTGAATTGGGGTACATGCCGTATCCAGGCAAGAATGATTGTCTACCTGAATTTTTCACGGAACTTTAAGATCAACAGCGCAATACCTACCTGGTTATTGTGCTTTGGTGCGCGACATCAGGCGCGCTCACTGATAGCCGCGTAAGACAGTAAGCAGAGCTAGTCGCTCATCTGTGTTTTGACGTGTCCGGACAAGAAAGACTGTCGTGTCTACTTGAATTTTTTACGCAGTTGATGTATATGCACGATAAAGATTATGCAATTTTTAAAATGAAATGATGTCTTTAACAGGACAGAAAAGAAATAGAGTAACTTTGACATCAAGCAAAAAATTTGAACTAATATAAAAGTTAAGAGGCCGTTGTTTCGGTAGCAAAGTTATGTGATGATTATGGTGTCAAGAAACAAACTGAGTCGGACAATCGTAAAGCAAAAAACTAGTTAAAGAGTTATGTGTTGAAATATGAATTTGAACAATAAAAAATTGGCACTGTTGGACCCAGGTAACACGTGAAACTTGCTACCGCATCTTCACCCGACGAGGCAGTGTATGTTCAACAACGCTTGTGTGGTGTAAATGTGCGAGGTGTAGAGAGATTAAATCTGCTGCGGACAAACTATTGCAACACATGCCTTTCTCACACTCAGCATTTCTGTCCCTTGCCCTTCAGAAATTCTCAAGGACTAGACTATTATCTCACAGACACAGTATACCATACTGCATCGAGATGCAAACAGCGGTAGTTTAGATGGAAATTTTTTATTTGTTATATATTTAGTAAATAAACACTTTACTGTGAAGTGCAAAGCAGTAGCTCAAGTTCACGTGTCACATGTTACCACACAACGTAACATGAAACCAAGCTGATAGCAAGCCGCCTCCTGTCTCTCTCCTACTCTTCCACCACCCTCCGTCCTTGATTATCTCAATGAGCGGACAAAGGTGCGTGGTTATCTTTCTACTCCCGCCAGTCAGCACAAACCTTCTCCCTCGTCCACTTCCAGTGATTTGACCACGACAACCACGTTGCGTTACTACGCGTATCACGAAATTTAATGAAAATCGTTCATGTTGCATTTTTTTTTTGTGAGCGCTGTGCTGTAAGAAACACGCCGCTTAACATACATAACACCCCTCCTGACTGGCCACGCCAGCCAACATTCACCACCTCCCCCCTTTCCACATGAACAAGCCAGATTGTGCTTTGTGCGCGCGCATCAACTGCTGGCTGTCTGATAGTCACGTGCAACTAGCATCCTGTCTCGCCATAAAGCAGAGCCACGTGTTTGTCTTTCCACTCCCACTCGGCGACTCTCTCCCATGTTTCCGTGTCTTGTGTCAGCCCAGGGGGATGGGGGTTGAAGAGATGATACAGTTTTTTTTCTACCTCATTACAGCACAGCAAAAAAAAAAAGGACCAGCATAGCACTCAGTCCGTAAAAGAAAAAATCCAGCGTTATCTCTTTTTTTCTCTAGCTGCAGAATTGAGTCCGGCTTGACCTTGACAACTTCCGCTGTATTATTGATCACTGTACACGTTGTTATGAAATAGGTGCGGCATAAAAACGGCATATGACACAATTACAACAGTCCCGTCGCTGTGTGCGGCGTGTGGGCTGATAAGGTTTTTGTTTTAAGCTTGCTCGACAGGGGAGCAATAAGAGCGAATACAGCCAGCGCGCCTTGAGCTACTTCTCCTCTATTCGCAGTACAGAGCATTAAACTGGTGCGTTGTGCATAGTTTCGTGATTTTTCCAACAGGCTTACAACTTTTAGCGACGAGTAATTCAGTCGTTATTTTATACGTGACAGCACCTTGAAAAGTCAGTTTTTTTGCTCTTTTGAGTGGCTCTAAATTCACGTTCATAATAGGCGTGAGTTTTTAAAAAATACAGTAATTTTTTTAAATGTTGGTTCTTAAATAAGCACTTTTATTAGTGTTGCTTAGATGCTTATAATGGCGATAGGCTGTAACAGATCTTGTGCAATAAAAAAAAGACTCAATGGCTGTACTGAAAGGTTTTTAAATAGTTGCCGTATACATTCACGTAAATAATACGAGTTGTTCTGTTGTGGTTTGAATGTGCTTCGCCGGAGACAAGCGAATGAATCATGCGCACACAAGCTGCCCGGAGGCACGCCAAGGCCAGCGGCCCGGCCACTACCCTCCCCCATCCTACACAACCTGACCGAGCGCGCCCAGAGATAAGATAAACATGAGCGCGTCGCTCTGCCCCACACATCTCGTGAGGGAGGGGGATTGTAGGGTACCATTTTATTTGGAAGACATCTTTTAATTGTACTAAAATATAATTTCAATGAGAACTCTTTTTAAGTCGACAATTGTTCTTTATAAATTTTAGGAAAAAAAAAACACATAATTTTTTTTTATTTTTGGCGGGGGGGGGGTTCAAATGTAGTTACCTCGGGACTAATGACATCAGCGATCTAACAACACAATTTCCTGGCACCGTGCGATGTCGTTAGATCAAGGGTTTACTGTATTGTGGAGTTTCTTTCCAGTTGGCAGTATGAAATTGTGATTACCACTATATGCAAGGGCAAACATGTCTGAACTTTAGTTTTTGTCTATGGATAAGTGAGTTGTAAACACACTGTGTTCAGTTTTACAGGTTGGAATAAATAGTATGGGAAGACAGCAGTGTTTTTTTATAAAACAAAATGTTATCATATTACTCGTAAGTGTATCCGAAACCAAGAGAATCAAAGCCTCTAGATTTAGCATCCCCCAACTGCAGCGTTAACTCAGATGAACTGCCCGATTAAGAAGATAGTTTGATTAAGCAACTATTGCCAGTCATCTCCCCAGACAATTGACCCACCACAATTGACTGTTTAAAATGGGGCAGTAGTTCATTTTTAGTTCGACCAACAACTTTGCGTGTCACAAGAGAGAGAAGACCCTTGTCACCGGCTGTCCAGAACAGAGACAGTTTGTATCGATGCCATCTAGCTGTCATCCCCCTGCATGTTGGCAGACTTATCACATTACCATTTCTCTAATCTTGAAAATTAAATACGACCCTAACACAATGGCGACGATTGTGCGATGAAACACGGTAGTAGCTTGAATAATTTACGTACAGTAGAAACTCTATGGATCGTTTTTCAAGGAACCAGAAGAAAAAAATGATGCATGCGGACCAACTATGCATGTGGACTTGCCTTTTTTTTTTTCCTTCTTACCTAACCTTGAAATCTGAAGTTGTACTTTATGTGCTCAGCTGACTGACAAGACAAAACACAAGAAAACTCTCTACAAGTTATTATTTATTACGCTAAGGTAAATTACGGAGGAAAATAAGAAAAACCCAAACAGGAAATTAGGAACATTACTATCAGTATTTTTAAAGCCTTATTAATTTAAATATTACGTATTTACGAGTGCAATCGTGAACCGTTACATAACCATATACAGTGAAACCTCGTTAATAAAATCCCGATTAATACAAACTTCCCGTTAATATTGTGCTTTGTCAATTCCCCTTGACACAGCCTATTCAAAACCATGCTAATATCTCCGCTTAATACGAATGTTCGTTAATATGTAATACGAAGTAGCGGCGTTCCCGCCCAGCGAAAATAATTGGATAATAGGAAGCCGAGTGCAATATGACATCGTCTAATAACAGTACTGCTTGTGCCACGTGCCGGCAGGCTGGCTCCCGGCTGCACACGTCACCTGGGCAGGCGTTGTTTTCCCGGTATTTGGCTCAGAACTAAAGTATACGGAATTAATGTTCGCGACAACTGTTGGCTGTATCATTGGCACCGTGAAAGCACACATCGAAGCAAAACACGTGATGACATGTTCACACCTAGTTTGGATCTAAATTTTGCGACGCCACGCATGTAAAAACAGCAACCGCCGCGAACTTTAGTTCCAAGCCAAGTATCCTACGTGGCCGCACGCCCTTGGACAAGGTTACGGCAGCTGCAAGCCAGCAAGGCACATGCCACGAACATTAGTTCCAGGCCAAGTGTTTGCTGTGGCCGCACGCCCTTGGCCAAGGCTATGAGACGAGTACGACAGCTGCAAGCAAGGCAAAGTTTTTGTTTCTTTCCCTCGCACGGACCATTTCTTGAGGTTTTTGCGGTACTGCACTATAAAACTCGCTCGTTATGCCCATTTCTTCGTATACATAAGAGTCTTCTGGGTTCAAAAATTAGCGTGACTATGACAATTTATGGCGCTGTACCTGAAAACACTGTCTTTTTTTCTTTATCCTTACATTGGCCGGCCTGCTTAGCTAATCTATCTCTCTCTCTGCCTCCCTCCCCTAATTTTTTTTTCATGTTTTCACATCTTGACGCGGCGACCAGGCAGGTGTTTCCACTTTAGTACACTTTTACAGCTCATTAAGTTCCTATGCATAATTCGTTTGAACCCTACTTTTCTTGGTGATTTTTTTTTTATAAGTTTAAAACCAGAGTTAATGTGAACTCCAAAGATGTTGTGAATGGTAAATTAATTTATTTGTAGTTTTTTACATACACTACCATGGCAACTAAGCGCAAGAGAACAGAAATTTCATTGGACACAAAAATGAAAATAATCAGTGCTGTTTGTAAGGGTGAAAAAACAAAAACACA
>PNEQ01072625.1:0-15854 GCA_003012365.1 Medauroidea extradentata
CATCATACATCCACCCTGGGGCAGATTACGCTCTGAAACCCGCGTGTACTGATCCCACCAATCATGACCCTACTAGGTTGAGACCAATTATACCTTCACCATTGTGGTCGCATGCCGAGTCTTGGGCGCGGCGTTTCTCGGCAACCGATCACGCTATCCCAGCCATTGAAGCACAACGGACTTATTGCCTTATACATCGCTTAGTAATAACTATACCTTTATTGGTTTACTGTGCAACAATAAGTCTGTACTGGGAAGATAATACTGGTACACTATATTTAACACGTAAAAATAAAAGTTTACTTACCGCACGCATACAGAAATCTTGATACGATACTAATTTCACATAAACAAGCTCACTGGCTATATAGTATTTGGAAAGGTTATATTTAGGAACTATGAATTACTACCTCAAACACCGGCGCGGCTGGAACCACAAACGTGCAGTGCTGTAAAACGGTATAGTTCCTTATTCTCGGAATTAACACATGAAAATAAAGTCATCGCTGGCAGATGTACGATATTATTCTTCATAAAATACATACTAACAACTTAAGTACAATACATTGGCTACTAAGATCAGAGTGATCATCTCAGTATATGGCAGCATGGCATCATGGAGTCGAACACGCTTTTCAGGAATCTCTCCCGACAAATGGCAGATATTGTTACTCCTTGTAACCTAACCAAACCGAGACGAGCAACAATTTAAAAATCTACTTGTATCGTATATAATCAAGCCTAACAGAACGCTGGATCCGCTAATGCCAACTTTGTAATACTACTAACTGTAAAATATTTTCTAACTCTATAATTCAATAGAATGCAATAGTGATAAATGCCAGGGAATCAGTATATACTAGACATTAGTATCCGCCACTGATAAATCAAACAAATGAGGTCGCTTGAATGAGCAGAATTTCATTGGGTCAAGAGGAACAGTACGAATTTACCGATATGAAGCATTCCTTTCTAGATTTTCGTGAATACATAATAGGCCCCTATTAGTCTAACGTAGAAAAATCCCGTTCTTATGGCGGCCGCCTACCCCACGCTTCAAATGCGTTGCAGAGTGTTCGTAAACAAATTTTTTCTACCAAAATAGTCCACGTGTGCCCGTTGTGCCAACGTACGAAAAGAAAACAAACTTCAGACAAGGTCAGAACCTCATTGCTAAGAAGCCTCGCTCATTAAAAACACTGTTTCTAAGCCCTCCAACACGGCTAAAAACGGCCTTTTTAGACTTCCGTACTTAAACATGTACTAACCGGATGAACGTGAAAACCAGATTGCGACCTGCACAGAAATTAGTTGCAGACTTTCCAACAATAAAATGATATGGTCACTGTTTAGTGTCCCATAGTAAAAACCGTTCTGCGGGAAGCTTGCATGCTAGTTCAGCGCTTGGCTCGTTGAGGCGACGCGGCATTTGATGCGCGCTTCAAGGTCGACCTTACTGCTCCATCGCTTTTGAGCCTCTCACGCGCGGGTAGGCGGCCCCCTTAAGAGATAGTGGTACATAATTCAACGAGTGTTTTATCCGTATAGGCTTCGAAAAACGCGTAGAAATCAATTGATGTTTTCAGCGTTTATTTATCTACCACGCACTCTTAAGGCTGTGCTCTTAAGTGTCTACTTTTTTTAACGACATTAAATTTTACTCTTAAACGAGAGCAGATATCAAGAATCTGTACGGTAGTTTTGTTTAATATCGTTTTCTTCTTGTTGGCTTATTTTTTTAAGGCAGTAAGTATTATGGTTTCAGCTAATTATGTAATTAACTAATGTTCTGGTTAATTTATTTTTTAGACGAAACCGTTTGATTCCTTGCTTAAAAAATTAGCTATAACGGCAAACAAAATTTAAAACAAAACTGCCGGACAGATTTTTGATATCTGTTCTCGTATAAGTTCAAAAAAATAAATATCGTAAAACCAGTACAAACTAAATAGCTGGACCTTAATCGTTATTATCGGCACAGAACGAGAAACGTAACGCACGTCATTTGACGTTTGAATTCAGTTAACGGTAAAGAATCCCAGTTGTTTGAGTAAACTGACGTTTCTATCGGGCTCAGGAGTCTATTTTAGGAATTCTAAACGCCACCAAAACACATGGCATTGTTATATAACGCATTAAGCAGCAAAACAGGAAAACAATATGTTTAGGCGGTTGGTGATACAGCGAGCACACAAAAAGCCCTGCTAAATTTATATTTTTCTATAATTCGTATTTTTCCGCTCGTAACGGTTAACGACGGGAAATATCTAACCCCTCTGGACACGTCACTTTATGTTTGCGCACGTTAAGATATCTTGTGCAATCAGTAGAGACCTATATTCTTTGAGAAATAAAACTTTATTAACACATAAAATACTAATGTGCCGATTTTAGTTGTTTTCATTTCAGTATTGTTGTATTTAAACAGTAAAACACATGTAATTACATTTGATAATTCGCTGCCAACCATACAATACATAAGTCAAACACTGTTACTGTTGAATTATATGCAGGAACGGCTAGTGATTTATTTTTTAAAGGTTGAAACTTTAGTGCTTACTTTATCCCGAATGACCAACACTGTAAAAATGTTCTCCGTCGATTTACGGAATTTCTGGTAAATATTTCTCCGGATACCTCCGCGAATTCACGGAAACTTAGTTCTTAATCCAACAGAAGTTTCCGTAAAACAGTTTCATCACACGGAACTGAGCCATATTTCTCATGTCTAAACAGCTACAATTGAATTTCTACAGATTTGCAGATTTACCAGTGATGATATTACAATATATATATATATATATATATATATATATATATATATATATATATATATATATATATATGTGTGTAATATTTACCTTTGTCTAACCTATTTTTTTTTTCGTGCAAGTGTCCGCAGCAGACTTATGGACACATTACGTATGATTCCGTAGTGTACATTCACTATAGACATTTCCCTATTTTACTTTTGCGTACACTATTTCCGTTCCGTTAAAATTTATAACGGTGTACATGAGAGTATTTAAAGCGGTACCAAATACCAGTGGAATTTTTAGTACGTTACTAAGGAGTACTAAACAACAGTTGCTAAAAACTCTCACGAACATTAGGTGGCACTGTTAAAAAAATTCGTTGTTTTATGGAGAAGTGCTGGTAAAAAATTCTCCACGAGTGTCTGTTAATTTACTGAAGGCAACTAGCACCACTTATGGATACTCGCATATTTAAGTGCCTTCTTTAGGACGCAGGCACAATAATGCGTTCGGTTATTTATTTAGTTCCTTCTTGCGGTTTTCATATGTTTAATTAATGAAACATAACTATGCATAACAGTGTTACAAAATAATGTTTCCGTTAATTATACAGACGTTTCCGTAAAATTGCCCGTAAGTTCACGGAAATTTTTAACAGTGTACCGTCACATCAAAGCAGCTGTAACTATGATGTGTTCTACCTGAAAAACTTATATTGAAACTAACTACCGCAGTTTTGGCTTTTTGCGTTGTGAGAGCATGTAATATAATAATTGTCTTACGTATAACTTTATATAATTTTTACATATACAAGGCGTCTAGAAACAACCTCATAGTGAGCACACCACACTTATCCTGGGCTAAAATGGAGACGAAAATGTTGTACGCCGACATTTTAATTTCACAATGTGGCAACATAGCACTGTAGGCCTACATACCCCCAGTGGCGGCTCGTGGGCTGTAGCCAGGTGGGGCTGCAGATAGTCGGAACTGTACACTCTTAATGAACGCACCGTAAACCAACGACCATGAAATAATTGCCGGCTACTATCATCTGTTGTGATCACTCAGTAGTAAGGGGCACCTGCACATCAGCGTGCCAGTGGCTGTAGAGTCAACCAGCCCACAACCATGTATATGTGGTTCGGGATAAAGTGAGCACTAAAAATTTAACCTTTGAAATATTTCACTAGCCGCTTCTGCATATAATTCAACATTGACTATTGTTGCCTTACTGATTGAATGGTTGGCAGCGAAATCACGCCATATAGTTCCATGTATTTTCCTATTTAAATTCAACCATACTTAATCAAAAGCAATTAAAAATCAACATAACTGTAATTTATATATATATATATACTTTTTTTAATCAAACTATGCAGGTTCTTACAGACCGTACAATGTATCTTACATGCGCAAACATCGAGTGACGTGTCTAGAGAGATTAGTCATTTCCCGTAGTTAGCCGTTACGCGCGGAAAGATACTAATTGGCTTAAAATAGAACTTCTGCAGGGCCTTTTTGAGTGCTCACTTTATCCCGAACCGCCCATACAGCTCTTGGCAACTGCAGCCCTACGTGGCAACCACCCACCAGCCGTCTTCATACCTCCTTCTTGCGCTCCATGGATATCTTACTTACTGTTCTGACCTGTATATTATTGGTCCAATTTAAAATCATGAACAGTCAAAACATGACTCATGCAAGAAAATACACCTGACCGTGGAGCGCAAGAGGGGCCTATCTCCGTGCAGTGTTGCCACATTGCGCACATAAAAATTCGTCATACAACATTTTGCCACTAACATTTTCGTCTCCAATTTAGTCCAGGATTCGTGCGATGTGCTTACTATGCGCTTATTTCTGGATATCCTGTATTTATAACATAACCGATTAAATTATAACAGAATCACTGGTTCCTTGTCAGACTGTCGTATAGTCAAATGAAGCGCAAGTGATTGTTAATGCAAAAATAAAATCAGTTCGTTTATAGTCACATACGTATTTTTTCGATCTACACGATTCAGTCAATCATTAGGCTGACAGAACACGATCAGTTATGTGAGGTGCATAATTTTTTTTTCATTTAAAACACTCTTTACTATATTAGACAGTTAATTTTGAAAAATATTGTAAAATAATATTCTTTCTTAGAACCAGATAAATTGTTTTCACTCTGCAGCGTCTACAGCAAACAAAACTCCCCTGAACGCGAAAAATACGCGGTTGGTTATCTTCGTAGTGAATATTTCACTACGTAAGAACTATTCGTTAGGTTTCCCTCACTTGTCTAAAATCCGAGTCACAAAGGCGAGAACTTACTGTTCGAATCCCTGCTGAGCTAAAAAACATAATAAATTAAATGTTGAGAGGTTATGATATTGATGATTTATCCCGGATCCTCTACCTTCTTAAGGCCACGGGTCCCTAATTATACTATTTTAATAAGTTTAATTATTTAAATCTTAAAAGCGAGCAGAACCGTTGCGTAGACATTTTGGAAATTGTTTGTAATATGTAACCTACATTTTTGAAAAAAATTATTTTATAATTTTTGCTAATTACTGGCTTCAAGAAAATTTAAGTAAGTCAATAACTAGCCAAAATTATTTTTAACTCATGTTTAAAAGAAATTAGCTACACAGTAAACACAATTCCCAAAATTTCTATGTAACGGTTTTGTGATAGCTCCCTTTCAAGATTTAAAAAAATTAAGCACCCAAAAAAACATTAAAAGGGACCGTAGTCTTAAGAGTTAGTGGACCTGGCGTGTGAGCCATTCTGTAGTGTGGTACGGAAAGTAATTTTTCTTGTGTAACTGTTACAAATGATTCCAATACGCCTATCTACAAAAAGAGGACACTTCAAACTGTGTCGCTATTATTTTAAAAATGCCGTTCGCTAATTAAAACTATGATTTACAGGCTCCTCAAAAGTGCTAAAAATGACTTTCTCGTTTCTGTAGCTGTATCGACCTAAATCGTAAAGCAAAAATCATATAAACTTGCATTTGACTTCACCACATACTTTCCACAAATAAAATAATAGGGTCATCACTTGCAGTCCCGTTGAAAAACACTGCATGCTAGTTTAGTACTTCGTGCCTAGAGGTGATAAGGTGTTTGCCGGACGTGTTATTTTCGACTTATCGTCTCCGTGCCTTAAAACGTAATTTAAAAAAGCTAGCATCGAGTAACTCTTAAGCCTGGCTTCAAACATAACATAATCGCGTTAAAAAGAAATATTTAAAAAAATGTTGCAATCATTCATAGAGTAATCAATTTTTGCTGGGAAATTTAAAATAAAAAAAAAACTATTTCTGAATGTTTATGAGTTACACAATTACTGTCAGTATTCACAAAAGCTTACGTTGAGCTCAAATGTACAGTGCAATTAATTCTCAGTAAGAAGTGACCTACTTTTCTTTTACGGCACCGCGCACATTGGTTCAAAAAACTACTCACTGAACAAAACTCATTTCCACAGTTTTAGGACATCCTGTAAAGTCGTGACAATAAGTGAGAGAAGGTATTTTTTTCCTGTGAAAAATAGAAATGCTCAGAAACCAACAAAAGAGTCGGAGCAACATCGTGAATAAGGACCACGCGACGCGATCATTTGTCGACGCCCGGCACAATTGTAGCCCTGGGAGGGAAGGAGGGGAATGTAGGAGAGAGGGGTGGGGAACGTCAATCCTGCCCGCGCCCTGTAACACACAAAAAAGTCGGCCACGCACAAAGGAAGCTATGAAGCCTGCGCTGAATGGATTATACCGAAAGGGAATCCCGAAAGAAAAATTTGGAACGCAGAGTATTTACAATGCAAAAGGACTATCGATTCGGGCCAAGGCCATTACAGTTAACGTTTGAAGCGTTCGTAAACTGAAACAGACAAAGAAACAGATTACTAACAATAACAATAAGTACATCCGGGATGTTTGATTTAAATAATTTGCATGCTACGAAATTTGCGTGGCATTTGCTTAGCAAAATTATAGACCATAGAGAAATTTTACATTTAACCACGATAATTATGATTAATATGATGAATGCGAACATTAATATTCCTGTCAATATTACAATTTTTAAGGTTGTAATAATAAGACTATATAATATTTTTTCAAGAATGCTATTACCACTTCGATTACTTTGGAAAGAAGTATCGCAACGAATTGCTTCATTCTTGACAATTATAATTATTACAATCATCATTATAGGATAATGTTTATATTAAGTACGCTACTATTATATCTACTTAGGTTATCGTGGAAACCGGTATTGCAACTTTTTGCTTCGTTCACAACAATTATAATAACTACAATGATAACAGTGATTGCTGGCTTAGGTGATAATGATTCTGACGTTCCTCAATTAAACATATTTCTTTCTGGAGTATATATTTAAAATAACTACGTTAAGAGGGCTGTAGACTTAGCCAAATATTGACGGCAAATTACTTAAAACATTCGAGCTCGATTGCTACGAGTCTAAACCGAAACCAGAGCCACAAGGTCCAAAAACTAAACCATTCTCAATTATTTTGATCTTAATGTGGCACTTTAAATTCAGACTCGACAAAATACTTGTACGGTGTCATTTAAACCTAAGTCAGGGCATCCCAGATTTGTACGGGTGTTAGGAAGAAACTCAATAGAAAAAGAAACCACAGTTAAGGGGTCGTTCACCTCAGAGCACACGTATGAGCAATCTTCGGAAAATTTCTCTTTTGACCTGTGAGACGGATGAAGTAAGCATACTAACTTAATGGCCTACTCCATGCAATTTTCCACATATCTCTAAAATAAATTTTAAAAATTAAATTATGTATGCAGACGAAAGTGTCAGATAAATATTTTAAAACTCGAAAATAATACTGTCAACTATTTTGTCGGCGTCGAGTAACATAACACAATAAAAAGGTAGCGCACTCTAGTAAACGGATTGGCCATTGTAATGTGGAGAACGCAGGCTGACCAAGACCATAGACGAAAATGACTGAGGCTTGAGAGGAATATACAGCGGACTACAAGAGATATCACAAGTCATTCTACTGAAACTCAATATCCAATTGGCGCATCAACTGCTCTTAGTGAAATTTTTCGTGGCGTGAAAGATACGACGCTATAATTTACAAGATTTAAAAGAAAATTGTACAGAATAAAATAACGCAAATAAATGTTTACACCTACAACGGATACACAAAAGTAAATTTGGATAATTGTACACATTTCTGAACTACATTAAAGGACATTGAGGTTATGAACTTGTCCGATACATTGAACCTCAGCAAATATCTGAACTTAAAAAAAAAAACAGCAATAACTGTTTTAAACGAACAAAAATTGACAACTGGTAAGGTTGGTTATCGTTTTATGTCCATAAAATCGGTTCAATTATTGATACTCACCCACTGAGTGATCGTTCAAAATGTCACACCTACACTTTTGCTCTGTATGAATAAATTGACGTCTGGTGTGTTTTAGGTCAAAAGATAAGCCGGCCCCTTATTTAGCTAGCTTCTTGCAAGTGAAACAGTCAATAAATCATAACTTTTTTTCTGATGAATATCCTGGGAGACGACGTAACCTGACGCACAGGTCAGAGTTCAAGGAATCCCGCTGGGGCCTGGGTTAACTATTTCCGAGCTCCCCGCGATGGAAACAGAGAGTCACGACAGCTTCGAGTCCTCTGTCGGGCACACCCCTGCTCCTCTCTCCTACACAAAACCAAATCCTGTCTCACGCGAAGTTATGATGGCCGCAAGACAAATTGGTTCGGAGCCCGGCACGGGGCAGCCCCGAAGCCCACCCCACCCTTCACCGCACGCCATGTATCGGTGGGGGTGGAGATGGGGAGACACACACAACGACCGCCGGTCGATGAGCCCTAACAGGGGTTTGATTCTTCTCTATACATCAGCGTTAACATAGGTGATTGTTAATTAAGTAACTATCTTACTGTAAAAATATGGTAATAGAAGTCACATTTTCGTTTATATCCTGCCGCACTGGCTAACACTGCGCCGACACCATATCTAAAGCCTCGTAAATAACTAAATATTCCAAAACAAGCTGAGAAAAAAACAGGCACAAACCTTAGAGACTGTAAAAACTTACAAACAGAATACTTAGATAATAAACGTCGAAAGATGTAAACTTACCTCTTTGGGGGTTTCAGGTCAAATTTATGAACGGAGTCAAGTTTGATAGATACATCGATAACTGAAACGTTTCACAGACTAATTCGGTTTAGACACATCGGGCGGTACGGAATTATACAGGATGAATCTAAATTCGTCCAGCAAACTTCGGAATGTATATCCTCATTGAAAAATAAGCAATGAACATACAGGACACCTAGTACCGAAACTAAGTATTAAAAGAGCAATAAACCCTGGGAATGTGAATTTTAAGTTTGTATTTTCTCAAAATATCGTTACGTAAGATACATAAAATGGCAATACTTAGAACATGATTTAATGGTACCGAATTTTACAAAACCATAACAAATTCTCACTAGCAACTTCTGCCTTATTAAAACATGGGTAGCCATCTTCAAATTATATATAACTTTTGTACTTTCTGGATACTGAGCTAATTGAAGACGATTTATTGGGCAGTATGACATGCGTAACAAAATCCGCCCTCTTGTTGTATGTGCATACATAGCACGTAAGTACAGAGATTCAAATCTAAATACTTGCCTAGGTATCAGGCAAATATGTTTTATAATTTTCCAATTTACGAAAAATGTCATTTCGTGTAAAAATGATAACCCATACCATTTTTGCTAGTGCCTTCTCAAAGGTTTGATTTCCAAATGAATATTGTAGTGTGTTAAACCCCTAGCAGGCGGGCAACGTGCACAAATCCCAAATACGAAAGGTTGCGGGTATCAATGAGGCAATGTAACAGTAGGAAATTACATATACGTACGGGATCTGCGTGCAATTCCTATCAATGGAGACTCTAGAAAGCGGAATTTACTGCGGCGTTTGAAGCACGAGTATGAAAAGAACAGATGACGATATAAGTGATGCGTGCAATATTAAAGAGTGTACTGTTGTTATGGATTATGGTACCAGATTCCTTTCCTGTGTAACACTCGACGTGTGTGTGTGTGTCTAATGAGCATGCATGAAGTGAACATTGAAAACTTACTATGTGAACGTTTATTATCGTCAACAAGTTACACGATGCTCCTGCAGGTAAACACCGCATCATGAGTATGCACATATTACAATCACAACACTAAGGACTGCGGTGGTCACACAGCATGTATGTTCGCCTCAAACAAAGGAGTTCCATATCATAAATCCTCGACCATGTCATCTGCATTTCTGCAGGGGGGAATTGTGCCTGGAAGATGTCCTTTATTATACATCATAGTACGCAAATTGAATGTTAGGAAGCAATAAACAATTGAAAACTAAATGTTAAAACTCTTCCTTCAAAATGTTATGAACTAGAAAACAAAATGACCAAACTCATAACAAAGTTTAATGTTGTCGAGATCTTCAAACCGAAAAAAAATACTCGTAAGTAACTTCTGCCGTAATGAAAATAGCAGGGGTGGCCACCTTCGAACCGCATATATTTTTTGTACTGTCTGGTTTTTAGGATATTTTAAGTCGACTTACTGAGCAGCACGACATGCTTTTAAAAATCTGTCCTCTTGTTGTTAAGTGCGTAGGACGCACAGTTTTCGTTTGAAACGAACTTGAATTTGGCGCGGCGGTACAGTGCCTATAGCTCGTATTAACAGAGGAATAAACCTGCATCCTGGCCCAGATATTAGGCGAATATGAATCATAATATTCAAATAAACTAAAACAAAAATGTTGTGAAAACACATAACCATCACAATGTTAGAGTACTAAGTAAATGTATTACTGTAGTGTATGATTTCTGCTTATTTTTTCCTGAGGACATAACTGCCGAAATTTGTCCGGTCGAATTTATATACAGCTATGTATAATGAACACACAAACATATATGCGTATACAGATAAGACATACATAAACGCATACGTAAATGTCAACATTATAAGCTGCTTCTCAAGAGTAACCCAATTTGCTACTCGGCGGTGAACGAGGTTACGTATGTGAAAATGCACCACGCACACTTTATTTACTTTTTTTTTTTTTTACTTTTTTAGAAAATACTTGGAAATTCAATTTACAAATAAATTTTTTGTAAAACTACAAAAGTTGTTTTTGTAAAAATATACCTATTATTTGTTAGTGAAATTGCAACGTATAACATAATATTTATACTTGCAAAGAGGAAAAAAATAAACTTGAAACATTTATTAAGTGGAATCATTTTGAGAAAGAAAATTGTAGACTCGCCATAATTATAACCTGTATCCGTGCACTTGACGAACGAGCAACTTACCTCTTACCTTATATATCACGTTGATGTTGTTTGTAAATATATATTCGACGTACAGTTAAATTACTTATTTTTATTTTACAGCGCGCAATTGATATGGCTACTCACATTATTCTAGCAAAATGTCACCCAGACGATATGATGTATACTATAATAAACTTTCTAACAAATAAGTGAGTTTCGTAAACTACTAAGTTGTTGTACTAAAGAAATGCTTATAACTTCACAAATAAATTATTTTACAAGTAAAATCTTTGAAATTTTACCAATTTGTGTAAGAGAAGAAAGAAATTGCATGTAATTTTACAAAAACATGTTTGGCCTGTACGAAAGAAAATTGTTCCCGTATAGCCACTTGGGGGCGACAAATAAAACATAATAATGTAAAAAGGGAAGAGGCGAATTCGAAAACCAGAATAACGATGCGTATACGCAAGCAGCTACGTGCAACACTGCTATAATACGGGTACGTTTTATTTAACGAAGGGTACGCCGTGGGGGGAAATAAATAAATAACAACCTACCATCCGCGTTTTGTCAGCAGTGAACGAAGTCAATTCTATCTGGTCATGGTTTAAAAATACTCTCTCCCAAATGCGGGGTTTGTTTGCAATTTGAACAATCGCGTTGCAACATGGATCCCACTCAATCCGTGACGCTTTAAGTTATCATATTCAATATACTTTCTTTTACGGATCTAGGAACAAGTAGTATCGACTGTTAAACATAAAAATTCGCCAAGGTTACTTTTAAATCGCTGATTACCCAAACATAAGATAATGCATTAAAGAAATAACCGTTTTAACATTATTGCCAGCAAATAGCATTCATGAATGGTGCACTTCTGTTGATATAATTTTACGTACAAAATCTGAATGTACCAAAGGCGTAAAGATAACATGATTTTAACAAAACTGTGTATGATCATTAACATGATCATTAATGTCATATATGGTATTCTCCAACATTGCATGTCGTCAGTAATAGTCTGAATATAGTTGCGAAAATAACCAGAAAGTACTAGTTAATTAACAAAACTTCTATCAGTTAAATTATTTATCAGTTCTCTAACAGATTTCAGGTTAAGTCTTTTTGACTGTTTTAGTTTAAAGTTTACTTATTTGTAGCCATTTTTCACGATTCATACTTGGAACATGCCTACGAAGTGACCATTATAGACTGTGTAGTACATCGTTAAGAGGTCGTAAACGAAGGCAGCTTGGATATAAAGCATGTAGTACGATATGAAAGGAAAAAAGAAACAACATAACGCAAAAATTACTCGAAAACGCGTGGGCCAATATAAATGGAAATGAAGAAATACTGCGGATTGCTAATGTGATCGTAAATGATAACATAAAAGATTTAAGTAATATTATTTTACACTGTTCGTCGTTCAAGGCATAACCGCAATGAGATTTAATCTGCGACGACAGCAAAGCAAGGAATTCAAATACAAGCGTCGCTTTCCGTTACTGCTGAAAAACTCCGAAATCACAGATGGAACGTCATTGTTCGTCAGCAGTAACGGAACCAGATCTCTAATCCGTATATGTCTCGCCATTGTCAGTGATTTGAGAGTTTCGGAACGACTGATAGCGATCAACACGTGAATAAACTTTGTCCACTACAACCAATATACAACCCTCAATTATAAGCTGATAGGCCCCTTATATTAATGATATTGAACACATTAAAATGTACAGGAGATGTGTATTGTGTACAGTGGTGACAATCTTCACATGTAAGTAAATTTCGGGGATAAAAATCAGCATTGTACGACTCTAGCCGAGACAGACGCGAAATGTATTCATGAATAGAGCATTATCTGCTAATATGGCTCATGGAAAAAAAAGTGCGCGTGTGTATATATATATATTACATATATACACACACGCACACACACTCACTACCCCAAACGTCTAGCTTCCGAACAGGTTTGTTAGAAGATCAGCCAACATCCAATACTTCAATACTTGTTAATATTTAAAAGAAAAGTTGACGTTTTCAAAAGAAAAATTCAAATGTAAAAACATTTCATTGAATTTTAAAGCTATTTTTTTTCTATTGGCTCCTATGAAAACATCCTAAAGTAGGTATAGTATAATGCAACATCATGTTATGAATGTCTGTAAACGTTTTAGAAGACAGGTGTTTTGAGTCTCACGCCGTCTATTTGTGCTGACACATGTCCTCCAAGCAAAAATCAGAAGTCTTAGCCTCGCTCGAAGAGTCAGCCGAAAATCATCCTCAGTGACCATCAGTAGTCGTCAGCAGTGACGGAATTATAGCGACGTGACTGGAATTACTGGCCAGTGTTTTTCAGCAGTAAGTGAACACACCGTAGGTACGTACGCAAACGACTGCTTCTGTTCTGCTGTGGACATTTGGCACTGTTATCTCGGTATTCTCGCGAGTTTTTTTAACAGCGACAAGGGCAGTTAGTATCATGGGCCTGGCTTATCTCGAGTACTCAGGACATGTCACCGGCGAGATACATCGAGCATTCCTGCCGTCCAGCCTCCTCGCCCAAATTGTGCACCTTCCTAGCTACTACCCTCTTGCACCAGGATCTCCGCCAGGTCCTTATTTGCATAACAACGCCCCTCGCCTTGGGGCTTAGTGCGGCCCGCTCTTAAGCTCGCGATCTCGACGACAGAAAGTAACCTTAACCGCCAGGATGATGGTAAGGCGCTGAAAGGAAGAGGGGAGAGGTGCAGTAATCTCCTGGCTTAGCCTCGTTTACGGGCTCCTCCGCAGCTAGACCGAGCTCAACGGTATAACTACTTCAGCAACTACAGCCTCGCACCAAGGACAAGGCATTTGCTGTGTGTCCCCTTCTTGAGACGCAAATGCCCACTGGAACTCTGCACCTTAATTTGCACTGTGACCGTCAGTTGTTCAACCAACTGTTGTGATGTGACACGTAGAAAATTTCGAGCACGACAGTGTTCGGTGTGTCTGAATGTGGGTTGTTTTACCGAAAGCATGCGGTTAAAATACATCGCGGATGTTGAAAATTGAAAATTTTTCTATCGCACCTAGAGTTTCATATCTTATGAGGAGGAGCAACGGTTGCACGTTTGAACCACTGTTGGGAGGACACTGATTTGATACCCGGTTTCATGGGCGTCACCAGGAATTATTTCAACGGGTGGACAAAGATTTAGAAATGTAAGTTTAGCTATTATAAAACTAATCTATTATAAGCAAAAATATACATTTTGCAGCGTCCATCCTGATTTCAAATTTACATGGTCCTCGAAATCATCCCAGGTGAATGCTAGGCTGGTTCCTTAAATCCTTAACACAGGCAACGTCCGACTTTTTATTCCATTTTTTGTCGTTTTGTTAAAGTTGTGTGTAGCCGTCTCTAATAACCTCGCTATCAAACAGACGTAAAGCCCACTATCCCCTCCCTCCACAATAAAAAAATATAGAGTTTTGAGTGATTTATCAGAGACAGACTGGGCATGACGTTGTTGAGTAAAATAAATAAAACGAACTTAAAATAAATAAATTGTCTGCATATTGTTACGTTTACGGAAAAAATACTCATTTTAGTTATTTAGGAATTGTATAGAATTTACGTAAAACGTACAGTATTTTATATACTTATGGGATTCTGACAACATGAGACTTGCAATCTAAATATCAGGCACGGCTTTAATTTACAATGTATACAAACTATTACATTACTTTTACGATGTTCTTTACGAAGGGAGGCAAGAATAGTTAAGAGACATTTATAATTACTTATGAGCCACTCAATTTAGTTACGACGATGGCAGTCCCACCTTGTTAATGATGCCGAGGCTGATGTAAGGAAACGTCCACGGCGATCGGCACGTCGCAGATCTGGACGTCGTAGTGCATCTTGGTAGTGAAGTGGTCCTGGCGACGATATGAGGCAGACAGGCCTCGTAGGTAGTGTGACACGCCCCTTTATCGCGCCCTGTGTGGCAACTCGTACCGCTGTTGGAGTGGGGAGTTCTGCCTTGCAGTTTGCAGCAACTTATATTTAATATTTTGGAATTCCTGGTGGGGTGGCCTGGTTACTGATCGCTGTGTTAGAACCAGGGTTACATGGTTCATAACTATATGTTTTTGTTAGGATATCCTAACACAACAAAATGTTCAAAACACCTGCATCAGAAACTGTCTGAGATGAAGGTTTAGAAGCCATTAAGTATCTATGTTTTCTTGCTTGGGTATTAACTTCTATTGACATAGTACGCAGAATTTCCCTCACGAAAATTGCTTCGCTCAAATACTGACTACACACACAACCATATATCATCTACTTGGCAGCTTTGGCCTTAATGACAGCGTTGAATAAACGTGGCATTTATTTCACTCTATTAGTAATATTTGAAGTGTGTTGATACCACAGTAAACTAATTTGAATGTTGTAATGTAATAAATCTGTGGGGCGTTTAGAATTAAACTAGTCGTAGCCACCTGTCCAACCCACTTAATTGTGTCACGTGAGATCTGAAAGAATTTTCAGCATTGCGGACGTATTTTGGTGCATACTTACGACATAATTGTTTATTGAACGCCTTTCTTAGCGGGACGAAAGTAGCGGTAATTTTTAACTATAAGTTGAACGGTATTTAGCTCCTTCACTGCGTGGAATCTGTGTCCGCGAATAAGGATCTTCAGACATAATTAGCGGCAGAAATTTTATAAACTATTTTTCGGAA